>VZRE01009688.1:159216-202990 GCA_013396775.1 Cephalopterus ornatus
GGTGCAGGTGCTGTCGCTGCTGGCGAGCCGCGCTCACGGCTTCCCCAGACCCGCGGGCAAAGGTAAGCGCCTGCCTCAGAGCCCTCTCCGAGGGTCTGCGGGTGCGGAAAGTTCTGCGGGGTGCGGAGGGAGGGGAGAGAAAACTTTCCTTCCACTCGCCGCAAAGCGATGAGGTCCTAAAGCGACGAAATTCCCGACACTGATCACTGAAGTTGCAATCTGATATTAAAGTGAAGGGATAGGTGGTGGCAGAGGGAAAAGCTCTGAATTTTTTCGGTCTTCTCCAAGCAGTGTTTTCATCCGTTCTACAGCGGCGTCTGCACGAGTTTTTCTTGCTCCCTGTCTCCCCCGGTATTCTGGATAGAAGGGATGTTTAATCTCTTGGTTGTGCCAATCCGATTATTGCTATTTTAGTCGATCTCTTCCAGCATTTTTCCCCAGTTTGTGAGTTTTCTCATGAGAAGGAGGTTTATGAGTCTGTATCTCTATTTCTGTTACATCTTCTACAGAACCTCTCCCTCTGCCCCAATCATGCTTTGTTTAAATGTTTGACTTTTTAATTGTGTTCTCATTCTTCTAGGAACACTAATTTATTTTTTTTTAATTTTTTTTTGCAAGAACCAGCAGTTTGCATCCTATTTAAGACACTGGTTTTTTATGGGAGAAAACTATAAATTAAGAAAAAATGTGCCCTTTGTAGTCGCATGTATCATATAACTGAGTATATATATGTGTGTGTTTGTTCTAGATAAAGCTATACACAACAGACAATTAAGTGTAGAAAGACCTTTGGAGGAACAGGTGAGTGAAAGAAAAAATATTTACAATGTTTTTTTTGTTATGGTATTCCCATAATATTTTGAGCCTTTCAGGTACTGAATCCCTGAATATCCTAATGAGTTAAAAGTAGATATGTCAATAAAGTGATTATTGATGGTGATGGATACAAAATATAGTTTCAATAATTTTTAAAAGCTGGAATATGGAGTTTCACTGTCCTGCATTCCAAAAGCAGGTTGTTAGCTCCAACAGCTCGCAGGTGTGCCACCCCTTTGTGTTGACATCCTGTGGGAATATAGCATGAGCTTGGAATGAAGAAGGAAAATGTAACTGGCATTTATCTTAAAATGAGAAGTCTGTTGCAGCTTCTTGTACTGTGTGATTCTGATCAGAGATGGGTGGCACTGACAGAAAGTGCCAAGTGCTTAATCCTGTTCTACTTATTCAGGCAAACTTCTTAATAAGAATGAAAATCAGGCACTAAGGCTTCTGCTGGTGTTGATAAATTAAGAGATCACACATTTTATTCCTTCTGCCTGTTCTTGTTTTATTTGTTTCATTTTTGTATATTAGATTGCTGAAGCTGAGGCAGACAAGAATAGGAAAACAGCTCCCACAGGTAAAATATCTTCCCTGGTTTTATAGCAATATTCAGAATGGTATTCAAAGAGGTATGAGGTTTTATGTTATGTGTGCATTGATATATTTTCCAGAAGATAAGCCAGAGTTCAGGAATTATTCCTTTGTTGATGACCTGAACCTGCTAAAATCAGTAGCAGAAAGAGAGAGGAATGAAAAGGAGAGGGAGTCAATTAGAAGCTCTTTGTACGAACAGCGACTGGCCGTTGATGATGCAGACTCCACCAAGAACCGCAGGCTTGTGGATGACTATGACTCCACTAAAAGTGGGCTGGATTATAAATTCCAAGGTATTCTATAATCATCTTTCAGTGACTTCTAGGTTAGACTTCTCTTGCAGAGTGATTGCTGTCATGAAACAGCACCAAACATGAGCTCTATGTGTTACTGGAGTGCAGTTTCAATTATTTCCAGTTGTGGAAGCTTGTTGTATTACAATTAGGTTTTGAAACATAGTACAAAAGAATTGCTCTTGATTTTTAGTCTTCTTCCTTGGAGGAAAATCTCACTGTGTAATTTGTATTATGTTTTTTAGCAATTTAGATTTGATGGAAGGAAAATGGGACACATTTTTAAATGAAAATATATTTGTTCTGCTTTGAGAGGAAAAAGCACTTTTACATGCAGCTAAATCACATATATTTATTCCAAATGTTATGTGCAGTGTTAGATAATTCTCCTCATCATAAAGCTAAAAGAAATTACCAAAGGCCAAAAAATACTTGCCTTTGCTACAGGAGATTTTAATTGATTTGTAGCTTAAGTGAGTCCTCTGAGAGTTGTAAGCAGCGTTTAACTCAGGATATTTTTAATTATATCAAAGTATGCTGATCACAGACCAAAGCTTACTCATCATGGTCTCTCTCCCATTGTCATTATGATATTATTTGCCATAAGTAACAATTACATAATTAAAAGTTTATTTTCTGAAATTCAAACAAGAAGATCGTGTATGGTTTGTCATGATTTGATTTCATCTAAGTGGCCATACAATGAAATTAGATACCAGGAAGGCACATAGAAGTGTATATGGGAGCAGTGTTCTCTCATTCTTACAATTTTTTCTATAAACAGGAGAGTATGCTCCCAACATTCATCTCTGCTCTTTCAAAAGAGCCAGTCAGAAAGACATTTTTCAGATGTGGAAAATGGACTCAAAGAACTTTTCACTGTGACTGATGTAATGGTTTGCGAAGTGTGTATCAAAGTATAGCCCTAGTGTGTCTAAAAAGTGCAGCTTTGTTCTGAAGAGAAAAAGATGTGGGCAGATATTTTTTACAAGATGTTTAATCCAAGTGAGTTAGGACAGTCAGCACACAGTTAAACTGTAATCCTTTCAGATGATCCAGATGGCCTCCATCAATTAGATGGCACTCCTTTGACTGCTGAAGACATTGTTCAAAAAATTGCTGCAAGAATTTATGAGGAAAATGACAGAGGAGTGTTTGACAAGATTGTTTCAAAACTTCTAAATCTGGGGCTAGTAAGTATCTTTCTAATACTTCATTTAGCTGTTTTGTGGGTTGGTTTAATGCTTTTTTAAAAAACAATTTGGACAAACACTGTGTGTAATACTGACTTGAGTGAAAATGAATGGGATTCAGGCTCTAGGCAAATTTCTAGACTCCTTGGGCACACTGGTTTAGTTGTGCAATAACATTGTTCCTGTGATGGCTTTGCAACAAAATAGGCCAAACTGCAGAATGTTTCTGATGTTGAGAAAACATTCACTGATTGTACTCCTCCCATGTCTGCCCTCATTTTTCCTTTAATTTCCCTTCTGATTTTCACTGAATTCTTTTGTATTATTAATTTCTGTGTTTAAGGGGGAAAGGTCTGAGCTCATTCCTATCCACTTACTAAACATATAATGTTGTTGGTTTGTTGAGGATATATTATGTTACTGATTTTTAGCCAGACTGGATTTGTCTCTGACCTCTGGATGTCTCCATGGCTTTAGCCATCGCCATGTGGGATCCTTGTATCTTAAAATACTGACCCTATGTTTCCTGCACTATATTTTGCAGTTAGCTGTTGCGTGCTGCACCCCGGCGATTACAGAGGGAGCTGTGGGACAGATGCATGGTAGAGTTCTTCTTCAAGTGACAGCTGTTACAAAGCAAAGACAAAACATTTTGATGATGCCATAGAAAGCTATTTGCTTTTTCCCCTTTCTATATCACTGTATATAGATGTGTTGCAGAACATACAGACTTTATATACACATACACGTACACACATGTAGGGAGATATGACACACATCTTTTAAGCTTCACTCCATTATGTTAAGCCCTGAACAGATTTGTTTTGCTGTTGAAGGCTGTATCTGTGGGTGGGTTTTATGTACACACATGTATTCGGTTTGTGTTTCTATATGTGTATATATATATATGTTTATATAAATATAAACATGTATATGTGTATACACACACATTGGTGAAGATAATACACCTAATTTGGTTGTGCTTTTTGTGAAGCAAACGTATTTAAAGCAATCTATTTGCAAAGCTCAGGTTTCATATTGATGTTTAATTTAGGAGAAGCACAGTATTCTATGAGTACTCTGCACAAATATTTCAACAGATCACAGAGAGTCAGGCCTATACCCTGGAGGATGAAGTGGCAGAGGTTTTACAACAGTTAATTGCAAATGAAGCAAAGGATCATGAGAAGGAGTCTGAAGATTTTGATTACCCTGCAAGCAGAGCAGACGGTGATACAAAAGAAAAGCAACAGGAAAGAATGGTAATTTCTTAGCTAATCATTTTGTCTTCCTTGCCAAATGGTACTAGTAAACCAATACACTGCTTTCTTTAGGGAATAATTAGTTCAGTCTAGAAACTAAAGGTGTTCTTAAAGAAATGCTGTTAGATACAAAAATGAACCGTGAGTTACTGTGGGGTTTAAGCCAGATGTCACATTGAAATAACTTTGAGAAAATAGTATAGTCTTCACCTTGCAATTAGGAACATGTTGGCATGAGGTTATGATACAATTTCTTGCTCTAGTAACTATCACCAAAAGCAATGTGCTTATAGATATCTTTTTTTATATCTTTTGTGGAGACACCAAGCAAATCTTATCAGGATGGTATCATTAATGGAGAGATTGATGATACACTGGATAACACATGGTCATCATCTAATATCTTGGAAAGAAGAAATGAGCTGCCTTCTGAAGATAATTTCGAAGACCTCCAATACTTTCCAAATTTTTACGCACTATTAAAAAGTCTTAACTCAGGTGAGCTCATCAGGTATTTACAGAATTATTTAGGAAAAAACTTAGAAAATTAAGATTCTCTGTGTTTTCTCCTACTCATTTCCCTTCCCCACAACTTCTCTAGTTGCAAGACCACGTGCTTTGAAAATGTTCTCTAAGATGTATAGCAGAAACTAATTTGATTAGTGATTTTGATGGCAAAACATTGAGAGGAACAGCACTCAGAACTGCAAAGAGTGTGACCTAGGCAGCCCTTTCTGTCTTGTGCTGTGTGATTCAGGAGTCCTGAATTCTTTTCATTCCTGTAAGCACGTGGTGAAAAACTGGCAAACTGTTTTCTCCGGAGATCATTCCAGTAACATCCGTGTCTTCTAAGCCAACAGAGGTACAAGTAAGCCACAGCAGAATCCTCACAGTGATGGTACCAGTAAATGAGTCTGAGCCTTCCAGCCTTTTCCCAAACCACAGGTTTGCTGTTTATTGCAGTGAAAGCTCTGCACGTCTCTTCCTATTCCGGTGCTGGACATCATTGTCTTCCAGTCATTGCAGGCAAGACTGTGGCACCTCGCCACAGCCGCTTTGTCAGCACCCACTCTCTGCAGCCCCACACACACACACACAAAAACACACACACAAAAACACACACACACACACATGTATTTTTGTGCGCATGTGTGTTTATTCTGTAGATTCCCTGTCCTGCAGGAGCCTTAATATTGCTTCAAACTTTGCCCATACACACCTGAGTGGAGAGCTAAAATGAAAAACCTGAGGGCATATTTTCCTCAAGTCCAACCTACAGACTTTATATTCTTCCTATTCCTTTCATTTTCCCATGGTGGTTTTGCATGCTAGCTCTTCTCCTTTTCCTGCTCACAAAGCAGAAAGGAATGTTGGGTTTAGCAGGCTATCAAGCAAATCAAGCCAGGTCCCACTGGCTGCACATCCCTGCCTTGCCTCCTGCTTTATGCTGTTCACCTGTCGGGTCATATCAAGCTGGAGGAGGGGGATTCACTTGCATCCTACAGCTGTGTGTCAAATTGCAGGCAGCAATAAAAAGCCTGTTCAGCAGCTCTCAGAGTGGCTGGACCTCTGCCAAGGCTGAGAGTGTGTTTCTGGCCGTCCCTGACTGACAGTGCCCCTGGCTCTGTCAGGTCCTTCTGTGATAATCTGGGGAGCGGGAACAGCTTGTGCAACTGTGTGATGGGGCAGTTTCATGCTGCTAATGCAGAAATAGCAGTAATATTGCTCAGCAGGTAACACGGTGGGAAAATAAAAGCTAAAATATGGATAAGAATGGGCAAGAATGGATTTTTATAATAAAAATAATTGTTTGTATCACTTCTTGAAGTCATGATCCTCTCAACCATGTAATATTACGTTGTCCCAGTACACGAGTCATGGACTTGTGTGTAGTAACAATCTCATTTGAAACACTTTATATTTTTATCATTGAACCCATGAATCTTGTAGGAGAAAGGATCTCTGAACTCATATGGAGCCAGACAGGTCTACAAAATAGTTCACAAACAAATAAAAGAAAAATGAAAGAAACTGTAGAAAGCTGGACCCTCTGATCAGCAATTCACTGTCAGGTCACTTCATCTCAGTGTGTTTAGTGTTCTTAGCTGTAAAATGGAATGAATACCATTGGCCTTCCATAACACAACCCTTCAAGACAAAAAGCTATAAAGAAGTACTAAACCCTGAAGTTTTAAAGTATATTCAGCTGTACTTTGCAGGAACAGTTTATATATAAGTTCTCTTTGCTAATCCATCACAGCATTTTTTCTTTCAGTGAGTACGTCATTCTTTATGCATGAAGTCTGCACAGTTTGCAGAACTGAGTTTTTCAAAGTTGCCTGAAGTCTCTGACTAGCTTTGCTTCATCCCCTCACACAGAGACGGAGACAAAAGAGAAAGAGACCTTGATAACTATCATGAAAACCCTAATTGATTTTGTGAAGATGATGGTTAAATATGGAACAATCACACCAGAAGAAGGAGTTTCCTATCTGGGTGAGATTGCTATTTTCTTACTCTACCAACAGTGATAATTATCTTCTCATCTTCCTTGCTCTTATAAAACCTGCTTCAGCTTTGTTCATTCTAAATGTTTTAAAGCTGTACTTCTAAATCATTGATCATTCACTATAGCATGTTTAATTCCATACTGCTTTAATATTGCCCTCTAGTGAAGAGAAGGTAATTTATTAGATATGTATTTAGGGGATTATGACACTTTCACACCTGTGAAGCACAATTGATTTCAATGACTTTATGTCAGGGGAAGATCAGGGGTTTTCTGTGTTCTATTGCGGTGAATCAGGTACCTGCATTTTCCAAAAACAATCCAGCACTTTAACCTGACACATGTAAGTAGCCATAATAGATGGGACCTAATGCTATGGTTGTCTAGCAATTAAAATTCCTTCCGTCTATGAAAAGTGTTACATTTTGGCACAGGAGTAGATTTTGAAGCACTCTTTCCTGGATCCATTTTAGAATCTGTGGCTATGCAGGTTTTGTAAAATCGTTGTAATTTCCTGAAGAGCGAATTTGGAACAGCCTGGTTTTGTTATTGTTTTGTTTTGTTTTGTGTCTCACACACCTTTCCTGGCTTCGACAAACTCTCTTCCATTTACTGTTGGTAGCCTTTCTATGTAAACAAGCAGACCTACAGAAGGAAGGCACATCTGCATAAACTCTGCACAATCTTTTCACTTTTCTGAAGTGTTCCTGGTCCGGCTTAGTCTGAAAAGTTTTTGTTTACATCAGGGCAATTTCTCAGCTTCATAAATCAACCTGTCACAGAGATAGGACTGGCAATGATCTTTCATGGCTTCTCCAGGCTGGTCTGATCTGAGCCGTTGCAGATACATGATTGATGGATGCAACTGTAACTGTACAGATTGATTATCAATTACTTGGCTACAAAAGATCCAGTGCATCATGACTCACATTCAGTACATGATTTCACTTCCTCTCCAAATAATTCATTATATCTCTGACCAAGACCATCCTTTTATTTTCCATGAGAAGTCCTTGAATTTCAGAATATTTGGACAAGTTATGCTACAGTTCAGCTCTTTATTTCTCTGTCTTCCTGTGCATTTAAAGAAAGATGCACATAAAGAAATGGTGGATTTTAAGCACAATGGTTTCAGTGTCATTCTACAAATGAAAATAGTATGACTTGAGTAGATATTGCCCTCACTGATAGTGTTGTGCCAAAACTTAATAGGCCACATTCATCCCTGACACAAGGCCACTCAGATAATGGAATTACACTAGGGATGCATTTTTCCTGCTAAAATTCAGAGCAGTTGTTCACATTGGCTTTACTTTGAGTAAATAAATACTGTAACCCTGGAAACAAATTGCCATGATGACATAGTATAGAAGGCAGGGATTAGGTTAAGAGTTTCAGACGTCTGATTTAGTCTGGATTTAAAATAAGACTATCAACTGATGTATCTAGACTCTGCCTTGCAAATGAGTGATTTATGCAGAGATGGATTTTTTGCTCCATCAAAGGAACATACCGTAGTGGAAAAAGCTTTCTCATAGGTCTCAAGTTGCTTCTGTGGTATTCTTTTTTTAGACTTGCTGTTGAGAAATTACTTTAAAGCTGACCTTCATTTATTGAACTAATATTCTCAAATTCTCAAGGAGAGCATCCACAGGAGCATGTTAGCTTCTTGCACTATCCTTAAGCACAGCAGCAATTTTATTGCCAGTCTTATTCAACTAAAAGTTATATACTAAGTAATACTTGGATATGTACTGTGTATCTTGGTACAGGTTGGGTCAGAGAATTGATGCCCATCTGTGTTTATTTTTAGCAGATAAAGGAATTAGTATGGATATCTCTCAGAGAGAAGAATCAATTTTAAAAATTGGCAGCTTTTTGTTGTTCTCTCAGTCCAAAATCAGTGAGCAGATTCCATGCTAGTTGGTGGAAAATACCTACTGGGTCAGTGCAGATGGATTATATCCTCTTTCAATTTTATTAAAGTAGGAAACTGTCTAAGTTAATTTTTCCCACTCTGTCTGAAGCCATGCATAAGCTATGTCTGTGAATTATACATTCAAAAAAATAAATCATTTATTGAATCAAGTCACAAGCCTTTTTGCCTGTCACAGGGGTGCAGAGACAGTGAATCTGAATGCATACACCAGTAACAGCTGGCTTGGGATTTGGAAACCACAGCATTATGTCATCATTGTATCTTACTCTAGGGGAAAGTATTTTCCTGCCGCAGTGACTGATGTTATTAGGTTCAGCTTTAAGTTACAAAGGATCTCGCTGCAGTGTGGTGCAAGAAAAACACCGATGCACACACATGAAAACACGAGGAATAAGTTCAATTTTTAATACACATATTCAATATTACGTAATACAGATTTAAAAGCTTTCCATATGCTAAATGTAATCTGTAACAGAACACTGGAAACCAAAACCAACATATTCAAGAAAAACTAATCCTTACATTTTCCAGTATGTTTTCAGAAAGTATAGCTCTAAAAGTATTAAAGAGAGACTCTAACAAACTGATATAAAATGTGTGTTCAGCTGAAATGCATCATATTTGATAATTTCCCTGCTGTGGCAAAATGCCACCATCTTCCATCACTCTCTACTTTCTTAGCTATGAATGCTGTATCTTGGTGTACAGGGTGCAAATTCTCCTGTGGAGTGAAAGTCTCATGTTTCTAGCCTGCTCAAAGGCTTTCAGAAATCTTTCTAGAAAACCCATCTGCCCTTTGAAGATTGAAAGCTGCTTTAAAATCCCTTTTGCAATTAAAAGAATGGACAAGCATTATTGGTACAGAAAGCATAAGGTAATAAATCATGACACAGGATCACAGTTACACGGGTGGTTTATAGATGAGATCCAACTGTGCTATCAGTTTACCCAACTTGGGCTTTGTTGTCAGCATCCAGCAAATGCTGCCCAAACAGCTGAACTCCCCTTGCTTGCCCCAACCTGCTGGAGGCACAGACTGTTATCACTGAACAGGCTCTGAGTGTTGGGAAGGACTTGGGACAGTTACTGAAATGATGTGGCTGTTGGCAAGGGTGCAGCGACAGAGTGGAATGGAAGAGTTGGAATAACTCCACGTAGTGACCAGCAGAAAGCATCAAGAGGCTTCCAGATAAGTTATGACTGATTCAGCATAAAATGTTTCATTATTCATGTCATCCATATACCATTTATGTTGCATAAATAGTGGTACTGATACTGATGCATAGCCAGCTGATACTCCATGCAGAACTGAAAGGACGGCGTCCTTCATGGTGCTGAGTGCTTGAAGGGAAAAAGAGCTGTTTGAGCCAATAGCAAAACTCACTTTGATTTCAGCAGGGCAGAATAAGCCATGCATTGCACAGATACTTGTACTGTCTGAATATTAGTTTGTGAATAATATCATACTTCATTTTCCTTCTGTCTGTTGTGTAATGTCATGGTGGAGATTCACTCTGATAGCTTTTCTATCAGAGCCATCCATCATAGACCAGATAAATATTAAAGAGAAGCTTCATCTACACCACACAAAGAAGAGGAATTTTTTTTGTGACAAGTGACTTTTCCTGTGTATGCCAGACTATATAGCTAGTTTTAAAATGAAAACATATCAGTCCACTACCATCCTGGTAAAAGCTCTATTTTTAGTAATTGTGTAAAGTAAACCATAGTTTTTTAATGCATTTATTTTAATAATATTGTTGTCAGCTTAGAAACAGGAACAAATGCTTTCTGCCAGTTTGTTCGGCTACATTTGAAAATCATCTCCACTAATAAGATTTTTAGAACCATTCTAGGAAATACTTGTCATTAGAGGCTTGTTGACCATAAAAAAAATAGAGTATTCAGAGACAATAAATTCTTAAGAGGAACCAGTTTGTTTATATGAATTCTTTTTACACAGTACATTAATTATATTCTTCTGCTGTGCTCTGCTTACAAGTGTAGATTAGTAGCAAATTTGCTCACTGCCAACCCAACCAAGTGAAAGTTGTGTTATCCAATGAACTATTACCCTAGAAATGCAAATTAGCTACATGCACGTTATATTCTTGTGTGGAGTTCTCATTTATTGACTAGTACATGTAGCACAAACTTTTACCATCAGTACTTCTCTCTCTCACAGACAACACTTTGCCATGATACTGCATATAATGCATATTTTATCACATCTTATGATTGAGGTTGGTCATTTCGTTTTCAGTCTCTGAATCAGGGCTTCTATATCTTCCATAACTGGAAAAGAGAAAGGGACAAAGGACTGGGAAGAAAATTAAGAACTCTGTAGCCTAGCTCTCTCTGAAGGGGATCGCACTTTTCACCTCCTTGCAGTAAAGCATTCAGATTCCTGGAGCCATGGTGTACCACACAGCCCACAGCAGGCTGGCTGGGGAGCAAATCCCCCCGTATTTAGGAGGGAAACAGAGAGATGGCTCCAGCTGATCAGTGTGCACTGTTTGAGTCACAGCTGCCTTCCTCCATAGACCAAACCAAAGCCACCTCTCACACCTCCTCCCCTTGGCTCTGACTCACTGTCAGAATCCTCGCTGTCCCCCGTGACTGAGTAGGAGATGTGTTGGTTAGAAAAGAGCATGAACAGATGTCTCTGTTTACCTTTTCCACCCCCATATCATTTGTTCTTCGTGGACAACAGGGAAGAACAGCAAACTGCAGGAGACACTAGGAATAGGGAGAGGGATGGGTATTGGTGAACTCTGGCCGAGGTATATGAGCTCTCATTACTTTGGTCCTTTTCTAAAGAACTGTTGGGATATTGTTTTACTCTAATACTCTCTTTTAGGCAAACTGAGGCTGCATGAAAAAAGTCAGGTGAAACAGAAGAGGCAGAAAGTCTCCTATGTTGATTTTTAGTATGTCCCTGCCTCTCCATGCTAAGGAATATGAAATAGCTCTTTTTCCTCTTGCATTCATGCTGTGGTATCCTCCGCAGCTCCACTTGTGGTGAAGGCAAAGCTCTGCAATTTCCCCATTACAGGTCAGTGCATAGTAGACACAATCTGGCCCTTTTTGGGAGAGGAGAACTCGTTTGAATAATGTGATAATGCCTGAAGTTGTCATCAGCACAGATGCTGCAGGCCAAAGGTCTGATCCTGCTATTTGTTTAGTCAGCCAAGAACAGGCACAGAGCCAGGAGTGTGAGGCAAAGAGCAGATCACAGCCCAGACTGGCATCATCTTTCCTCTCCTCACTGTGACCATAAGCTGCTGCTCCCTGATACAGACTGGGATTTCAAAGGGCTGAGGGAAGGTGTGGCTAAAGCAGTGCGAGAGGCTACAAGTGGCATATGAACAGTGTCATGGGGACCTTTTGTTCTCCCCTTCATTTTGACCTGGGCGATGAAGGGCACTGACAGTACTTCATACTGGGAGCCTTTCATGCATAACACCTTCTTTTTCTTTTTTGAAATTATTTTTTATCAGAGGGCTCTTTCTTGCTACTGTAGGTTCTCCTCATAAACATTAAAATATTTAACAAAATTTTCCCTATCTGAATTTCCCTTTGGTGGTTTTCCTTGCCCAGTATTACTTTATCATATGACTGATGCATACAGCTGCCAGTGGGAGTTATTTAATTTCAGGCAGCTCTCTTTTCTCTGCTATTTATTTTGTATCTGATGAACTAAGGTCACACAGATGCCAGTATACTGTACTATATCTGAAAAGCACAAATCAGGGGCACCTCAGATGGTGAGAGTGAGCTGAATACTGAGGAGCAGCAGAGATAATAGAAAGTATATGTGAATAGTTAAACCCAAGATGAGTTTGCATGGAGGTAAGATAAAAGGATATGGGGACAGAGAGTGTGCAAAGACAGGCAAGACTAATCTAGGAGTTACCTTGGCTGCAGATCCCACTGCAGCTTGAGCTTTTCTTTCCATAGCCTCATCTGTGTCTGTCCCATGCTACTTTTGCATTTGCACAAACATGTGAATGTGGTTTTTATGCCCCACTACTTAGATCTTATCTCCTATTTTCCCCCATTAAGATGCACTGAATAGAAAAACAAATGGGTAGCTATGGCAGCTGATCTCACAAGTCTTAAGAAGGAGGACACCACACACTGCAGTAAATTGGGCATCACCTGAGGGTGACAGTATGTGTGAGAGCATGGTTTTTTCAGTATCCATAGGCTTTAAATCTTCTCAGATATGTTTTGGGAGAAATACAGTAATTTTAGTATCACTAATTGTTTTTCCCACCACATTACATGACTATCAAATCATGTGTTCAAGAACCCAAACAAATATTACAGTTCATTCCTTTGCTTATCACTGTCTACCCTTTAAATCTGCAGCTATTTCTTGCAAACAAATTGTCTCTTCTTCCATTTCCCTTCACTGCCTCCTATATGCTTTCCAGACTGGATACTTAGTAAGAAATCTCCATCTTCTCGTAGTGTCTATTTTGACAGGTGCATTGCTCAGTTTCTGAAAATCTAGGTTTTGCATCCTACCAGGTGGTTTGTGTTTCTAAAGGACGTCAATGGTTTTGGTTTTTTGCACTGTATTTAATAGCTGCAAAAAATCCCCTACTTTCTGAATTCAGTATGTCTCTGTTGACAGCTGAGCACTGAGCCCAGAAGTTCTGATTTGAGATGATTATGTGGGTGCAGGGTAAAGAGGGTGTCATTGAACTTTCAAAACTGAGCTACATCCCACTCCTGCAGGAAAGGCGGCTCTGTGCTGCTTCAGTCCCAAACCATCATGCTATAAAGGGCATGCAATCAAAACGTGTAAAATGTGTGCACAGGCCATGTAGCAGCTTCAGGATGGGAAAGGATTAGGAAAGAACTACACCACACAGCTCTAAGAGACCTGGCATAATGCAAAGGAAATGCCTGTAGAATATTGAAAGGATAAATCTGAGAAATAGTCCATGAGGTAGGGAATTTAATAAGGATAATAAAGGAGACTTGGTCAGAGCTTTCTTTACCTCAAAACACATCTATTTAATTATGTTTTGCTTTTGGAGTTGCTTTTAACCTTGATTGCCAAGTGATACTGCTGCTGTTTTAATTTCAAGTCACTCTGACCATCCTGCCTGTAATCCATTTACAAGTAATGCCGTGACCTGGAGTTTGTCACCTGACATGTCATTCCTCATGGCAGCATTAGATTTCAGACACACCATCACAACAAATCAGTCAAACAGGAAGATTCAGAAAGGAAATGCCATATCTTGACATGTAAGCCAGTGAGTTGGAGAGCAGCAGGAGGTTTGCAAGGCTCAGACCCATGTGTATTTCCACAATGGAGGGATTTCTCCTGTTCGTCACAGTTTTAGCAGTTTATGTGACATATGCATGATATGTATATGAGCTGACTAAAAGTCCAACTCTGCTTTTGGCTACACTGTTGAAAATCCAGTGGATATTGACAGTTCTTGGACCTGCACTCATGTAAAGTAAAAGGCAGATTTGTCCAAAGAACTAATCAGATACATTCTTCCCACAGAACTGTCACAAGCAAATGCTGTGTTGTCCTGACCTTTTTCACAGATGGAAAAAGGCCTTGCAAACTTTTCAGGATCATCTACTGCAGGAGACAGAAGAGCCCTGGGAGAACTGTGCTTTTTTAATGCCTGCAATATGTGCATCTCACACAAGCAGTCGTCAGCACAAAGCTTTGCAGCTGAAGCAGTTGTAGTGTATGAACTCATTAACTAAACTAATTTTTTAGCTATCATTAAGATTGATCTCAGGTACCTTGATGATCCCTTCTCTGCTTTAATAAACAGTCTTTTCATGCTGTATGGAAACAGAACAGCAAAGCAGGACTTTCTGTGGAAGTTTAATGACATAAAGTCTCAGCTTCAGTCAATTTGATGAGGCTAGAATCTGAAACTGCCCTCCGAGTACAAGACAATTATGCAGAAAAAATAAACCTTTGCAGGAAAATTTACAAGAGTCTGGAAAACACCATGAATCTATCAGTAGAGAAGGGTCCATTTCAGGCTTCCATTACCAATTCCATTAAATACTCAAATGGTTATGTTCTGCCCCTCTAATAAGAACAAAGTAATTTAAATTGTAATATTTTTTCATGTAGTATCTTTTCTTATGGATTACCACAGTGCATTCTCACAGAGATAAACATTCTGCTTTTATGCAGTTCAGATTTTTGGATATCCGTCTGAAGGACTTCAGAGTTTCAAAAGTGCTGGGAATATGCATTTTCAGATGCAATTAAGAGGATCTATCAGTGTGTAGAAACTGGGCCTAGAATGCCTCAGAATGCCTACTCAAAATAGGAGCCCTCCTGCAGCATGAGTGCTTCAGTGAGTCATCCCAGATCAAAGAGCAAGTTAGAAAGTGAAGCAAGGCAGAAACCAGGTCTCCTGACTCTGGCTGTCTGGTTCCAGTGATGAGATTATCCAGCTCCGGGAAAGCAGCCGCCAGAGTAGTGACCTATTTACCAACGTAGGTCACTTCCATTAGCTCAGTGGTTATTGTTCTGTTGTTTTAATTAGTGCCATTTCAAATAAGTGGCCATCTCTTTGGAAAGGTCAGTACCTTTCTAAACTCTTCCTCTGTGCAAATGACATTGCTAGGGAAACGACACCGGAGAAGTAATCAATTCTTGTTAGACCTCCGAACACGACAGGCAGTTGCTTAGCTGCTGGCCAGGCACATCTCAGTTGAGGAGATGACTCACTCCATCAGTGTATCTCAGAGCAAACATTGTTCAGTCCTGGCCTAGCCACACATGACAAGTACAAACATGTTTTGAAACAATACCAGCTGTTAAAGCATTAATTCTGAAGCGGGAGAAAGGGCAATAAATCCTGTTCAGGAAGAACTGGGATTCTCTGGTAATATCCTCTCTAGGATATTTATGTAGGTACCAAACAATCCCCACAAACATGGACAGGGCCATAGAGTTAACTCCTCTCTGTCACAGAGGAAATATGGCTGCTTATAAATCTTCAGATCCTTGTTGATGCGCCACCCAGCCAGCAAGGCGGCTTTGCCATTTCTCCTGTAAAGTGTAGTCCTTGTTAAAAGGCCTGTCATGTCAACTTGTCCATATCTTTACTGACTAAAATAAAGCTTTGAAAATGGAACACAGTTGTTACCACGTTCAGTCTGGTTTTAGTGGCAAAGCTCAGATCATCAGTGGTCAATGCTGCCTTATTACACTTCATGTCTGCACGTGGCTGGAAAGGAATACTGTACCGACAAAGGAGTCAGAGTGAGGTCAAATAAAATTGTGAGCCAGATCAAAAGGCTCAGAGAAACTGTAGAACTCCTGATGTGATTTGTAGAAGTGACTAAATAATGGAGGAGTATAAATCCTATTGCCTTCAGTAGCACATGCTCTATGTGGATATGTGTACAACTTTTAAGCGATTTATCAACATAAGAAAAAATTTGGCAATATCAGTATGCAGACATTGAAATCTAAAGATGTCAAAGCAGGTTATAGATCTATCTTGTGGTGAAGTTTTCCTGTTTTCTGCTAATAGAAACTGACTGCAGCAGTGCCTAAATGCAGACACTTTAAAGAAAGAACATGAAAGGCACTTATGAATCAATGCACTTACGTATGTGTGATATTTTAAACTTTTAAAGACTCCTATTTCTTTTAAAATACTATATTTAGACTTAAAATTGGGCCTAATTTAATTGTTTTTGCCGGATTAAACTCTAAAATCAGTGACATTTTTGCATTTGCATGAATTAGTGAAGGAGAACAATCTATTCACTTAAGTTTACAAAGGGTTTTTAAGTTCTTAACTGTATAATCTTACCCTGAAAACTGTGCCTCTTGCAACAGAGAAATCCTTATATTCCTGTTGAAATACTAGTATGGTACTGATTCAGGATAAAAAATAGAATCTTAAGCTCAGCTGAAAGGAATGTTTATGGCCCTTTCAATAAGCTTTGGATCAAGTGATTAGTGAGGCATCAATACCACCACTATAATTCTAACTTGTTTTTTTCTTCATCTGTATGTCTGATCCAGCTTGTAACACAGCCCAGACCTGTTTTGTTTAGTGCATATGGCAAGGTCAGGAATCACATTAAAAGGATACGTACCAAAATGAAAATAGTTGTCAAAAAAAGCCATCTTGTGATGTAGAATTGAGAGGGTGCAATCAGGCAAGGTGCCAGCAAATACTGCTTGCGTTTTAATTTCATGTAAATAACATAATATAGAGGACTCAGGCAGACAGGATTATGGGTTTTCTCATCAGATGGCAGGCACAATCCCTTATGCTGATCTGCCATGAAGAGAAATATGCTTGCTAAAAAATTAGTCTTTAGGTATCAGTGCTGTGTATCTTTCTGAGGAAAAAGGATCTTCCCAGCTGATGAATAAAATGTTGGACTTACACAGAAAATATGATCTAAAATGTTTACTAGCCCTATTATGTCTATTCTGTTACAGTTCCCACATCCCATACTGAATATTTTAGCTGTTCATATAAAAGGAATTTTGATATTTCAAAACCAAGTCTTTAAAAAATACCCACCAACTAGCCAATATGCTGCAAATTTTGAATCCATGTTTAACTGAAGCTTTAAAAAGCTGATAAAGGGAAGGAAGATTCTACCCCATGTCCATAATATGACTGAGGAAATACGGCAGATTCTATTATGATCTGTATTTTGAATATCTACTGTGGTATCAAAAGGACTTTTTTCCCACATAAGCATACAATGTTTATATCTGAAACATCCATCTTTATGAAGAGATGCCTTTACTTTCAAATTAGATGAGTTCAGCCCTGAAATTTTCATAAAAGTACATTTTCTAGTCTTCTAGAGTTGTATACATGGCTACAACTGTCTAGTGGGTTTCCAGGTAAATGCTTGACTTCAGCAACTTCGGAAAAATATTTGTTTTAATCACTTCAATTTGCATATTTATTTCATCTAAGTATGATTTTAAACATTTTCTTAGACTTCTTTTCCAATGAAACCATATAAAATCCAGACATGTAAGCAGTTTGGAATAGAGTTTTCCCACCAGGGTGAAGCACATATTTCATAGTCTTGTATTCTTTGTGAAGTTAATTAAAGCCTTTCATTGCTTTCATCAGAATAAATTGCTATAGATAGTTATCTGTAGTTCGTGACTTACGTGACTGAAATACAGAATATATATGCACACTTTTACTGTCTTTATCCATATTGCTCTATTTGGTGCACCTATTTTCATGACTCAGTTGTTTTTTTTTTAAATAAGATTGATCAATATTCCAGATATTTGTTAGTTCTTTTACTGTTGGCTCTGCATTAATCCTTCAGAGGCAAGGGTGAAGGCTGTTCTTTTAGGTTTCTGCTTACCACTCAGGCTGGTGTTGGGGAGAATATAGTATAGATTCTGCATCTTATCCACTGAAGAATAACTGGGGTTTGGTTTTGTTTTGCCTTGCTTTCTAGAAAACTTAGATACAATGATAGCTGAGCAGACAAAGAAGAAGCTTGAGAACCCTTCCACTAAAACCAGAACAAAACTAACAGCAGGTACCTATTCTACAATTTTCTCTCCTGGAATAACACATTTTTTTAACCTATTCAGTTGAAAGTATGCTAATTGCTGCAGCAGCCAGACTCTGGTTAAAGCTACAATCCCTCAAGGACCTGTAGCCAAGCTTGGTTGTCTAAACACACAACAAGAGAGAAATTTTAGCTTAATTGTCCAGACTTTGAGAAGTATATTCACTGTCTTTGTCTTCAGTGGAGTCCATCTATTATACATATACAAAAGTTTTTCATAATTATGAAAAAACATTATTTGTCAGCGTTGGACCTAATGAATGTAAATTGCATATAATCTTTGCACAAAGAAATGTGCCTTTATGAACTATGTATTATTGCATCGTAGTCACCTGCATTCAGCTACTGTTTGCGAGAGCAGAAACAGACATTCCTATTTCCAGAGGTCTGGAGTAGAGATGACCTTTAGGAACCACTTTGAGACAGACTCCAATGAGGCTTTTCCTCAGTCATCAATCAAAATGTTTTACTTGCCAAAGATGGTTTTGGTGTGATTGAGAAATCCTTTTGGTACATTTGATACAAAATTGTTTGCTCTTGTCATTTCTTTAGACAAGAGTAGTGAAGAAGCAGACAGTACAAAGGAAGAAGCAGCTAAAATGGAAAAGGAATACGAAGTTTCAAAGGATTCTACAAAAAATGAAGGACAAAATGCAGCAGGAAACAGTGAAGAGTCTGGAGGTACAAAATAGCCATTGCTTTTCCTGCTGTCTGCTCCAAGTGATTGGAGTCTTTTCCTATCTTTTGTATTGTTTTTCCTTTGTGTTAGCATAAATATGTTCAGTTTATAGTCACTGGGAGTCAGCACACAACAGCTTGATTCAGAAGTGTACTTATTTGCCCAGTTTTAAAGATATGACACTATATCCCTTGCTGAGCAAGACCATAATATTTCATAGAATTCATAGCCCCTTGTGAGAACAATATGAAATGCGGATTGACACAGTAGTGCAGAGAGATTTTGCTTCTTTGCATCTGTGGCTTTTCAGTGAAATCAGATGATCAGGATATTCAATAATCCGAGTGGGCCCATTGATCGCTATAGTTTGTATTAGAACAAGCTGGAACTGGAAGGTACTTTCCAGTGAAAGTTCTGCAGTGGCAGAATTTGCATTACTCACTGCCAGAGGCTAAGGGTTACCTGTTTTACATATCTTTGATACCGGTTACAGTAAGTTAGTGTCTCCCTAAGCAAGTGTAGCACAGCAGTACTGTTATTATGCCAGTTGCCTCAGCATGACACATAATGCCACGTGCTAAATTAGACTGTGCTGAAGTCGTCCGGCTGCAAATTAGCTACTATATCTCAAAACCAATCTGCACAGGACATTGTGCCTCCTTATTGTGCTGAACTTTTGCAGGAGAATGTTTGTTAGTGCAGAAACCTTTCAGTGAGTTCTTATTGCTAAGGATCCGGCAGAAGCATCTATATTTTGTAGTCAGTTGGCTAAACAAAATTGCTTATAATCTACTTTGCACCAATGCTGTTTAATGTTCATACTTTTTTGAATGCCTGTGTGACCACTGCAGCCTGCTTAGCCATGAATGGCAGAAATCAAAGCTGCAGTAGATTGTAGTGCATTGGCACCTGGGGCAGTCCTGTGGGCAGTGCAGCCACTCACAGATGGAAGGTGGCATTTTTTCCAGCAGGTCATTTATTTGAGCATAGCAGGGGAAAATTTCTCAAGATGGCTGTCTGATTTCCCAGGAAAGAAAAGTTGTCTCAATACCCGTGGGAAGTGATAAATAACACATTTTGCTTGTCTGCTGAAGATTCGTCTTTCCAGTTTGGTTCAGGTTATTTTCCTTTACCTTCAGCCCAATAGCTTTTTAGAAATTTTATTTGGATAAGTATTTAGTTCTTTGTATATCATCATGCAATGCCCTTTGCTCTTTCACAGAGTAACTTACTATAAAGTTACTGCATTCCCAGCTCAAAAAGTATGATATATCTAATACTGTATCCACTTACTAATGGGAGGAGACATGCATAGTTGGCACCAGTAATCTTCTACGTGCTAATCACACTAGGTTTTTATTCCTGATAAATGTAAGAATATTACATCAGTAAAGCTCCAGTCAAGTTAAGAATTCAAAATCCATTAGCTGCAATATTTCCTTAGGGGCCTTATTAGGTAATCCTTGAACTAATTCTGTCCTGTGTGCTTTCTGGTCCAAAAATAGCCCACACTTTAAAATTTCAGCTATAACAAGGAGTTATCATGGTAATGTTAATACATTCCTTTTCTCAGTAAATGTAGTAGCTATATTTCCACTTGTCTTTCAAAATAGCACGGTCTCAGGTTTGCCATGTGCTGTTAGCACTACTGTATGGAGGAGTTTTGATACTGAAAGCTCTCAGTCTTAATTAATTCCTTGCTATCTCAACAGCTTCATCTTCGCCAAACAATTATGATGATCAAAAAGCTACAGGCTGCCTTTAATCCACATAGGCAGTTTGTGTGGATACCACCAAAAGTTATGTGTAAAGATCAAAAAAAGCCACAATCCTAAGTTTGTGTATGACTAATCTTGCGCAGACAAAACCTTCTAGCCGTCTGTGGGAATTTTGCCTGACTAAGTTTGACAGGACTCAGCTTTTAAACAGAAACTAAGAATAGTTTTAATCTGCCTTTGCTGTGACCACCTTCACCCAGTTAAGCAAGCTGCATCAATCATTGATGTAAGTGCCTAAATTCTCTCTCATCCTTTTCTCCAGGGAAATCTGAGGCATATTTGGAAGCAATCAGGAAGAACATAGAATGGCTGAAAAAACACAATAAACAAGGTGACAAGGAAGGTATGAAGTGAAAGTCCTTGACCTTGGGGTGGGCACCATATACATTACAATGCACATAATTTAGATTGTGGTATGTGACTTAGCATTATGTTGTAAGTTAAATAATAGTGATGTGAAACTGTGCTTGTCTATGGTGATAGTGTGTTAAATAATACAGGTCATGTCAAAGTTAAATCAATGAATGAAAATAGTAAACTAAGGCAGATTAATGTAAGCTGGCTCGAACGTCTGCTGGCCACAAAACACAGAGACCTGGTGGTCTGCCAGTGTGGCAGGTTTGTCTAGTGCTTCATTTCCTATTTCAACATGCCTTTTAATTATGATTTTATACATGACAGGAATGTATGTTAAACATCTGGCTGTGTCTAGAAGAGCTCAGCGCATCTGGCTAGCATGCCGTCACAAACAGCAATGCGCTTTGTTTCATAGCCGGAAATAGTTGAGATACAAACTTATGTCACAATGTAATACATTGGATTACAGCCCGAATCAACTTGAATGACTTGTAGCTCACACGCAAAGCTGTGCAGAAGCGAGCAGAGACTGAAGCAGCTGCACGGGGTGTGCTCACCAGCTGTCCTGCCATTTGACTCCTCCCCGGAGGGAGGGCTGTGTGAGCACTGGAGGCAGGAGAGAACAGAACAGCAGCAGGATTTCTCGCTTATTTTTCCACAGATCTTTATTTATCCATACCAGTTCTTCCCTCAAGATCTTACATAAAACCAGCCTCCTGTCCCTTTTCTCTGCCATGGCTGTGTGTTCTGCCATCACCCTCTCTGGAAGTGAAGGCTCCTAGCCAAGGGATCCATCCCTGGGCTATGACTGGCTCCTGGCGAGAAGGATCCTTCTTTGCACCAGCCGAGCAGAGGGTGATTTGAGATGAGATTAGCCCTGGGTAATCTAGCCATCCTCTCTGTCTGTTGAAGTGTATATGAATTACATTTCAGAGATGAGTGCATGCCTAAAGCCCAACAGAGGCATTTTCCGATACAGAAACTGTAGTAGGAAGGACTTTTAAAAAAAATTTCCATCTCTAAAATCATTTCCTCACAATGGCAGTGATGCCAATTAACAGGAGGCACACATATTTGCTCAAGAGTTTGCCTGCCAATTCTAATAAATGGTTTTGTTTAGCAGTGTATTCATTATAGTAATTAGATCTCAGTCATGTGTGATTATATCCCTGTATCACACATACTGACTGGGCAGCCCCTCACTCCTCCTCATAGTAACCTTTCCTCTGCACTGCTGTGAGAAAATGGCTGTGACTGCAGATCAATAGCATTTTATCTGCTTGTGACTGCATTAAGATATACATTTCTGTGTAGATGGATTTTCATTTGCACTAAAATATCTTTATTGTCCTCTGGCAATGGAAATGAGTCTTAAAGTGAGTGTAAGTTATTACAAAATTAGAATAGTGTTCTTACTCTTCTGATACATTATCTTTATTGTGCCTTTCCATACTTCTTATTTTTGTAAAATGCTAATTCAAGTCCCGTGGGGTGATGTTAAAAGAAGTGCAGTCAGTACGAGATGAGGTGGTATTGGTGTGCTCATCAATCATTTCTCCACTTCCAGCTACCACCTGGGAGCTGGCAGAAAAGTAATTCTCAAAGTAATTCATGTATTAAAATGGCCAGTCTTTTCCACCCCCACTCATGGATTGGTTTACTCACTGAATATACTTGAAGAGGTTTAGATTTTCTTCAGGCAAATGTTTGTAGATCCTTATCTTTGTATGAATTTCAGTAGAAATTATTATTTGTCAATGACTAAGAAACCTGGAAATGTTTATTTACATTTCCCCAGTTTAAAAATATCAATTTCCTATTAAGGAGGCTGGTAAACTTGAGGGGCTGGGATGATTTAAAGAGAAACGCCAAAAGCCTGGATTTTGGGCTGATGGCCTTTTGTGCCCAAAGTTTAGTTTGCATATGATTAATCTGTAGACTCTGTGGGCCTGTCCTTCGTGTCTCCCAGACCTGCCCTGATGATTGAAATGCTTTTCAAGAGGAGCTTCTCCCCAGTGTAAATCAGCTCCCCCCAGTAGCTGCTGGGTGTTCTATTGCAGTTGGACTCTAGAGCACAGAAATGAGGCATTTAACTAGTACATGCGGATTTTTTACCAAATACTTAGGTAGTTTATAGTTTCATAACACTAACAGTAGCCATTTAGGAATGAAAGTAAATTCTGTAATCAATTGCAATGGCAAATGGCTTGATTTGAATATGCAAATAAGACCTCGCTTCATTTACTGTAGCTGTTTCACAGCTCAGTGAAATGCTGCAGCTGTTGCGGTGAATATAACCCAAAGCTGATTTTTCTAATTACAATAGGTTGTAAATAAGCATTAGAAATTAAAGGTTATAAATTTCTAGGAAAAAAAATCAAATTAAATTGCCATGAGATATATAACAAATTAGCCAGAATTGGATAATATTGTAGTGGTTGTAATCCCGTACAGAATGTTTAGTAATTAAACACATTTCCACATAATGACTTGGAGCTATAAATAGTATTCTAGAAGTAAAATGAGCTCAGGGATTTTAATGTGAATAATGTGGATATCATATTAATTTAGTGTTTGCCCTTCCATTCATTTCCATTCCTTGATATCTTTCACCGGGGACCCTCATTCTGTCAACATGAATGAAATCTCACAACCTCATTATGAAATTGCTGGGTACTATTTGTCCCTATTACTCACACAGGATGGAGAGACAAGCAGGTTATATTCTCTTAAGTAATGAAAGTAGCAGACCAGACAAGAAATCCTGGCCTCAGTACAGTGAATGGCAAAATTCCTGTTAACTCAGATATGGAAAGGACACCTCTGCAGGAGTGGGGAGTTTTGAATATCAATTGTCTGCATTACTCATTTGAAATTGCCTTATACTGTTGTAAAAATGATTGCAAGCATCAATTTTGCTTCTTAATGTCTTTCTATTTCTATCCAATTTTGGTCACTGACCCCTAAAAAGACAGGAAGTTATTATTGTCTGTTTTGTTAAGAACATACAGTTGGAAAGAAGGTCCTTCCACGTATTGCTGTACGATGTTATACTTTGGACTGCATTACAAAATCAGTAGGAATGCATTCTGAAGGCTCTGTCTGTGGAATAAGTAATTTATACTGAAAAAATCAGAATGTGTCTGTTCTTGTGAAAGATACTAATTCATTTAACTTAGTATGAACCCTTAAAACATTGACGATCTTTGAGTTATAACAAATGAACTTCTGACTCTAACAAATTAGGCTTTACATTTTATGTAGCAAATTAGGTAGCTAACTGAAACTTTATTGTGTTTATGTGTGATTATACTGAATCTGTTGCCAGAGTTACAACTACACAATAGGTCACCCGTTTATGTTATTTGAAAGATTGCTTTGCAGTAGAATTCTTGTCATGGAAAACAGTGATGTTTTCCAGCATGGGAAAAGTCTATTTAACACATATGGTGTGAATCTGGCTGTAGAGAGGCACTCATCCATTGGGAAAGGAGGAAGGATCTTTCAGTACTCTATTGCAGAATCTGTTTGTCAGTCAAAAACTGACACTAACATTGTCACAAAGACTGCTCACTGCAGTATTTTTCAAGTCAGAATATTATGTTCTCTATCAAGGTAAATAATTGTGTAATTTTGAGCTATTTTCAGGAAGTTGGTTTCTTGAATTTTCACTACGGTGTAGTAAGTGGGAATTTTACTGGGATTTCAATAAGAAATAGCCCATTTAATATTTTCTTTTGATTCTGTGACAGCTGTGAAAATAATAGGGTTCTAAAAACAGGTTTTGCTCTGCAGACTAGAACATCAAATCTCTGGACCAGAAAATATTCTCACTTTAGCATTTGACAGCAATCAATCAAGAGCAAAAGATGATTATTCCTCTTGAATGCTGAAAGCAGCACGATGTGTAAAAAGGCTTTGTGCGGGTATTTTGGGTTTATTTATTGTTTTCGCAGTCTGCACTTAGGGTGAATTCTCTTCAGGTTTGATCAAGTGCATTTGTTGGATAAACTTTACACTGACATTGTTTGTTAGGTGAAGCAATATAACGTCAATGACTCATTGTGCAAATGAATTCTTATTTTTCAGACTATGATCTTTCAAAGCTGAGAGATTTCATTGATCAGCAAGCTGATGCTTATGTGGACAAGGGCATCCTGGACAAGGAGGAGGCTGACGTAATTAAACGCATCTATGGCAGCCTGTAAAAAGTTAGTGGCTGCCACACATGTAGAAAACTAGTCTCATTTCCCCCACTCCTGGCTCAGTGACTTATGATCTGTTAATTTGAGGATATCATTAGAAATGCTCTGTTTACATTGTACTGACAAGTTTCTAGACAGAAACAAAGAGCTGTAGTGCTCATTCACCCTCTGCATCTTGTATTTTCCTACATTCACAAATCAACCCTAAACACCAAATTCTGACAGTGAATTTCTACTGGATAGGGTCAATATTTCTGTAATGCTCTCTTTGATTTATTATTTGTGTTTGGTTTACTTTTGTAGATCAACCAGTTGTTTCTGATGGAAAGTTCTTTTAGTGCTACATCTTTTTTGCTCTCACTCAACAAGCTTTCTATAGATGCAACTATGTAAAGGGCATTATTAGCAAATAGTTCATAGTTCTCTAAATAAAATATTTGAAAATAATTTACCTATTAAAGTTTCATTAATCTTAATATTATTTTATATTCAGAAATTTGGGGTTTAAATCCTAATATCTTTTTTTTTTTGATCCTTTTTTATTTCTTTATATAGTATTCTGTAATTTGGACTGTAGTATCCTTAGCTGACTGATAAATCTTTGACATTACCATTGCCTTTCATATTACAGAGCTGTATTCTCTTCTTCAGCATGTATGAACATTCTCTTTGGTGCAGCATTTGATGATTGTGCATGCATAATTAGTTGAATTCCTGATGTGAGTATCCTGATAACAAGTGTAAATAAGCATTACTTTCTCTAAAGAAAAAAAAAAAGGAAAGCAATTCAAGTTATTTTGCATGGAAAGGGAAGTTTGCAACTAGAGATGTTTTTAGGAACATGGGCCTTGCTTTTCAGAAAGACTTTAAGAATCTATCATATCTCAGTATCTGTGAATATCAAGGCTGTGGTCTCTTTACTGACCTCTGCTCTGTGTTGAGCAGTATCATGTGGTAAATTTTTATTTTTTTCTTTTTGCCTGTATATGTTGTCATTAGCCAAGAATTTGGTACTTCCCAGTGAAAAAGGAAAACAAAAATGTCACCCTCATTCTTCTTCCTGAACTTACACAGTTTTGGAAGAATGGCTTATGGGGTCTTTTGTCTTTAAGTGAATGGATAAGTTTATGTATGAAGAACTCATAAAGCAAGATCAAAGGTAAGGGAGTTTTTAGAAAGGTAGATTTTAAACGGAGTTCCAGAAGATGTAAGTCCTGAGACTTATCACCTGCAGCAGTTACTTGTGTAGATGAACTCCAGGAAAGCCCTGTTCTCTTTACTTACAGATTCTTCATTGATAATTGAAGTTACCCCTCTCTGATTTTTTAAAAAACACCTTGTGATATCTCTGAGATTGATACAGTTAAAAAATGTCAGCTGATGCAGAGGTTGGAATCTGCCTGCAGTGAAGGGAGATACTGACTTACAGCACTGCCTGCACAGCACAAAGTTCTCTGAATGTTAAAACACTTCTTTGGGTCATTTCCTTTCTCATTTTCTAAGCACAGCTGGAGATTAAGGAGGAAGAGATTTGAGCAATGAAGTAAACTCTGGAATCCCTGAAAGACATAAATAATCAATTGATAACCAATATTATGTGAAGGTGATGGCAGTGAGGTATACACAGCATAACTCTTTGCAAACTGATGACACATAAGCCAGTGAATGGTTTCTGGCAGACACAAAGTACGTCACTGTCTGCTCATACACATCCTGATATGAATCACTGAATTGCAGTATCAGTCACTGATGGTGATTTATTTTGTATCCAAAAACGTAGTCAATAGAAGCTTCCTCTTTAGAAAATAGTCCCTTAGAAACTCTAGAGAAAATAATTAGGAAAAAGAATTCCTGTTGTATTTGTTCTCATCTAAACCCTCTAATTTATTTATTGTTATTTGCTAATGTTCCCAAAGAGCCAAATTTCTTGTCCCTGTGGATCTCAGTTGTGTTCTGCAACAGCTTGTGACTTATTTTGTGACTATCACAGAGGAAAAGCAGACCAATTCCCAAATTTGGATTTTTGAAAGAAATCAGGAGAATGGTAACTAACTGTAGACCTTTACAGCAGTGATCAAGGATCTGCGCTTGAAAAAACAAAAAAGGACAAACTTTCCTTCCCCAATGGTTACTTTAAAAAAAGAGCCCAAATTTTCTTCTCCTGTCAATATAATGAGTAGTATAATAATATTTTCAATTTTCATTGGAAGTTAGTTTCTTACTTTGGTCTGGTACTAATGGTAAGATGTCATCAACTAGTGACCTGTGATTTTGAACAGTATGTGTCCACAAAAAGGCTGGTGCCATATTTGTTAATCTCTCAGTTTTGCAAATTCTATAACTTCAACAAAGTATCAATGACATAATTTAGAAAAAAAAAGTCCAAACAATGGGTATGACCTGATGGTGTTTCAGAGCGTGCATGTTCTTGGACTGTTCTTACCCTGCTGCTGTGCATCACTTGGGGTACACATGTAGATAACTGGACCAACCTGATGAGTAGCTGAGAACAGAGAAGCCTCTGATGGATAAACTATGGTTCCTCAAATTAGATTCTCTTCTCAGCCTGTCCAAACTTGTTATTTGAATGCTTCACATACTGGTTTCATTGCTGGTAAATTGGATGAACATCTATCAGTACATCACACCTTTGAGAACAGGACAGTGAAAACCCGGCCAGCCTGATGAATCACCCTGTGTTTCTAACGGGCTGTGACTTGTGCTAAATGAAATCAAACCGAGTGACGCAAGTTTCAGCCTGCACTACAGATCAGTCCTTGTTTTTCAGGGAACACTTCGAGCACATTAGGACTGGACATCCCCTGCTGGTGTGTTTAGTCCATAATTAGTAAATCTAATTATTGCATTCTTCCTGGTGAGAAAGGTATCTTCGACACCTGCATGTCTCTGGTTCTAAACTGACAAAAATCGGTTTCTGTGTTGTTTATATCTCTGCTGGGTCCTTCAGAAATCCTTCACTCCTAAATTATCACTGAAAATGTAACAAGTACAATATATATGGTATTCACCTTTTGAGCTTTTCTAATAGACTATTGTTTCTGATACTGTACTTTATTAAACACTTTACTACAAGCTACATTAGTGTGCTGGTTTTGGCTGGGATAGAGTTTATTTTCTCCATATTAGCCAATATATGTTTTGGATTTGTGCTGGAAACACAAATGTGTTGATAACACAGAGATGTTTTAGTTTCTGCTGAGCAGAGCTCACGCTGAGCCAAGGCCTTTTGAGCTCCTCGCCCCACCTCAGAAGCAAGGAGGCTGGGGGGGCACAAGAAGCTGGGACACAGCTGGCACAGCTGACCCCAACTGACCCAAGGGATATCCCAGACCATGTGGCACCACGCTCGTGTATAAAGCTGAGGAAGCAGGAGGAAGGGGGTGGGACATTGAGAGTGATGATGTTTGTCTTCCCAAATAACCGTTACTTGGGATGGGGCCCTGCTTTCCTGGGCATGGCTGAACACTTGCCTGCCCATGGGAATTAGTGAATGAATCCCTTGTTTTCCTTTGCTTGTGTGCACAGCTTTTGCATTACCTCTTAAACTGGCTTTATCTCAACATGTGAGTTTTCTCGCTTTCACCCTTCTACTCCTCTCCCCCATCCCACTGTGGGGGAGTCAGTGAGTGCCTGCGTGGGGCTGAGTTGCCAGATGGGGTTAAACCACAACAAGCAGTACAAGGCTGCTGTTGTGTGCTAAGGAGAATGCATCTTTTCTATCCACTGCCCAGCTTTTTTAAGCTATCCTGCACCACGGAGCAATAGGAGTTCATGTCGATGCAGGAAGGGGTGGGACACCACAGGGATGCCCTTCTGAGAATGCTGGATGCAACTACTGGCTGATGCAACTGATTCTGCTGGCTGAGTTAGCTGGATTTACAGGGGTTTAGTAGCCTCCAGCCATGTTACAATTGAGTCTCAAATGTAAACTTTTTATCAGGTATGTCCCACATATTTCATTTGAAAAGATCCTAATCCAGGTGTGCCCAGGTTTTGACTTTTCAAGCTTTGACTGAAGAAATATGTAAAAACAAAACTTCAAACATGCAGGTTTCTCACCACAAAATAGCTGCAAAACATAGAATTTTATCTTCTCTAAGTGCTTCACTTCTGCCTGAAATCCCCCTGTTCCAGCCATAATCCACACCTTGCATGATTGGTAGAAATATATAAACAAAGAAAGAAGCTACAAGTGTACCAGGCATAAAAGCAGAGTGAGAAGCAAAATATACGTGGTAAGGAAAACAAATACATAAAAAGCACAGGAAAACATGTCACTTTGTTAAGTAATAACATGACAATGTGGATTAAGATATTAAAACATTAGTTATTTCAGAGTCTTAACTCTTTTTAAGAGTAGTAAAGCTCCACCTTGAATCACTCTGAGTGTATTGCAGACAATTTCCAGGCAGTTTCCTCTTGCCTGCCCAGCTCTCCCTGGGCCCAGCCGCTGGCAGCCATGGTGAGTCGCCAGTGAAGGGATGCAAGGAGCCAGCAGAGGCACAGGAAAGCAATTCCTAAAAATAATTCACCTCTACTTAAAAAATGGGCAGTCGGTCTCCATATTTGCCCTAGGGATTATGACACACCACATCTATCTGCCTGGAAACCTGTACTCTTCGCCCTCACTGTGAGGGGCTGCCAGGACACAGAATCTGTGGAAGTGGTGCTCAGGGAAAAGCTGAGGTGCCCTCAGGTGAGGAGACCCAGCCACCTGTGGGCTCATCAGGGCTCAGCTGTACCAAAGGCTCATCAGAGCTCCTACCCTGCCCACAAAGAGCAGGCAGGCTCAGAATGGCTGCTGTGGACCCTGGTAAACAGGACTGGAAGAGCCAAAGATGGACTGGAAGTAAAAGCTGGGGCTTCTCTGCCCGGCCCTGAGCACTTGGGGCACATGAAGGGCATCTCTGGGCAGGCAAGGAGTGGAGACCTGCGCTGGGGCAGCAGCAAGGTAGGGCTCTTACAGGTGGCCTTTGTGGTGGGCAGCGACAGCCCGAAACCCTCCCTGTGGGAGGATGGTGTGTGGCACAGATGGGTTAGGTGTCTCTCCCGGTTTTGGACTGAATGCCATGTTGTGTGGAGGGGTTTCCAGGGAGCAGAGGTGCTGTGGGTTATCAGGGCGCCGCTGGGCTGAAATCTGCCATGTTGCTGTGTCTGAGGGGTCGGGCGTGCGCTCGAGGGGCTCTGGTGTGTTCTGGCAGAGCTGCTTCCTCCCTTCCTTCCCTTCTGTATGGCTTTCTCAGTCTGGGAAAACAGGTGTACGTGGTGTGAGGGACTGTTTGTCCTGAAGGCTCTGCAGCCCACTGGGAGGGCCAGAAGTGTCACTGCCAGGAGCTCGGTCAGCACTGGGCAGGAGGGGCAGCGCTCGCTGTGCCAGGACAGCTGTGCTTCTGACCTGCTCAGCAAAGCACCCTGGTCCTGTGTGTGCTGGATGGGTGGGCTTATCACAATAGCAGGCCCTTGGTAGAAAAGGATTAAATTTTTCTGTAGGATTATAAAATATAACTGGGCTTGAAGCTAGGATTCCCTCTGGATAAGAAGTTCATTCTGGCTTCATGAATGTCCTGAAATTAACTGACAACAATAGGAGTTACTACCCTGTGAGGAATAAATACAAATCCCAGTTTAAGAAAGATACAAGACTTGAAACTAATTCACCAGTCTCTTCAAGAAAAATCAGTGCTTCCTTTTATTCACTCTGGGCTTTCTCTATTCTTGCTAATTTGTGTGCCACTGCAGACCTTCTCTTTTGGACCAGAGCTGGAGTTGATTTGAATGAGCCTGCCAGGTTCTGAGCTCCTGCCAGCTCTAGGGAAATACCAGTTCCTGCCGAGCTTGGAATTTTTACTTCTGGTTTTAGTAAATTAATGAAACTTTCTATATTGCTTCTCTCCTAACATACTGCAAAAAGGTTTTGCTTTCAGGGACTGATAAGTTATATTGATGAGCAGAAGGATAGGAAACTGCATCTGTCACAGCGGCGATCCAGCAAGTCTTTAATGATGGGAGTTTTGTGAAGCTTCCTTTTGTGAGGGAAAAATTTAGGATGCTTAACAACAAGTTGCTAACACACTAACTTTGGGGCAAAGAGTGAATGCTGGTTGCATTCTGCCTTCCTGAGCTTCAGGTGGGGTCTACCTGCAGATTTCAACACTGGCATCTATCTCTTCTCAGAACAGGGAAGGCTTGTCAGTGTGGCTCTTACTCATCTAAATAGTTTTCTTGACTGCATAACTAGAGAAAATAGCTCTTACAGGCCTCATTGAGGAGCGTGACTTATATGGTAAAGGACACTATTTACCTTGATATTAGTGGCTAATAGCTCATATAACTAAACCTTTCTTCAAACAAAACAGGCAAGGACCAAGCTGACTGCATTATGAACAGACACATCAGTATTTTTGTATTTTATTAAATTAAAACCACACAAAATATAACTGCACACAAAAACACACATCTGATATTCCAGAGTCATATCTCACAAAGAAAAATCTCTGGCTGTAACTCATCCCTTTTATTAGCATAAATCCAATTTGCAAACAGTTGTTTAACCATAAAGGCTTTAACTCATCAAAGCAAGTTGAATTCCCCTTTCTAGGAATACATCATAACCACACACAGACACACACACAGAGTTCAGAGGCAAGTTCTGCAGCCCTGAAGTAGACAAAACTTTCACAGCAAACTTGCCTATGTTTGCAGAGTAAGTAAATTCCTATTACTTTCATAGTTTGTCATTTACAAGCAAACTTTAATATTTTTAAATACTTAAAACAAATTTCACTTTAACAATTATTTACAAAATCTTTACTAAAGATCAACATCCTGCATAAAGGTGACCTCAAGGATATATTGTTGCTACCATGCTACAGTTTGCACAGAAGGGGTAGAAAGGCCATTGCTAGTTTTGGAAGGCTTAAACCCTTTGTTGATATAGCATAAGGACATTAACCTACGGAAGGCAGAAGAGGTCATAATTTCAGTGCAATTACCCATTCACGACTTCTTTTAAGTACATCAAGATGATGAGTCCAAAAGACTTGGGTTTCGAATTATTGACTGTTTAGTTCTTTAAGAACTGATTTCATGGGAAGTTTTCAGGCCATCACATCTGTCTTCTACTGGTGATATGAAGAAGTTGCATAGGGACCTTCCTCATCCTCCTCCTCTCTAAAAAGAAAATGATCATAATCATCAGGTCAGGAACATACCATGTCTCAACAGTAAAGCTGTAATGAAAATGCAGGTAACCAGTTTTCCTAATGGAACAAATTAAGCAATGCCAGCCTTGCCCAACAGGAATATTTGCAGTATAATACTGTTAATTATACATCTCTGGAGTTCCTGTTATATTTAAAGAACAGAATGCTGAAAACAAGTAAAGCTGTGTAAGTTCAAGAACATCAGGAAGCACTGTTCTTGACACTACACTGCCAAATCTATAAGAAATACTGTAAAGGACAAAAAAGCGGAGGGCATACTGGAATTCCCGTACTGTTGCTTCCAATTTCTTATTTTCCAAAATAAGCTTAGTTAGAGGTTTGTTTCAACCTTTTGAATGGCAGGGGTACAGATGGACCAAATGAAGCACGAACATGAGCTGTAGCTGGATCTGTGTCTTGCTGCTGCAAGGACGTTCCTTGAGTGGGCTCCCTGATGTGTACTTCCTGTGCATCAGTCACCATGGAGACTCATCACTTGGATTTTCTCAGGAAAAAAAAACAGTTCTCCCCAAGTGTTATTGTTAATGCAATGCACTGGATAAAGGGAAATAGTGTTGCTATTAAAACATCCTCAGGAAAAATCAGTCTGCCTGCTGTTTACTTGATTGCCTTAAAAAAAAAAGTGGTTATGTAAACCTATTGCAGTGCAGCATCCAGTACTAATTCAAGCATGCCAAGTTCTCCAAAGATCACTGTTTTGTACTACTGTAGCTTCAAAATTTTGTTGCTGAGAGTCTAGTCTAAAAGCTGCTGCCAATTGTAGTGTTTTGGTGAAAACAGAAAGACTTTACAGTTACACTGTGAGCTTCTAAGGATTACTTTTAATATTGCATGTGCCTTCATACAAAGGTACAGTTATTCCAACAGTCTAATAATGGTATAAGGTAAAAATTAAATATTTCAATATCAAAAGCCCAATCGTGCTTTCCCAAATAACTTTCAAACATGATTATTTATCTACAACTTAGATTTCATATAGCCCCTCAAAACAGAATCACAGAGAAGAACCCTACAAACTAACCAAGCAGCTGAGTAACTTGCACTCATTTTCCCAGCAAAAGTATTATCTTAAGCCAAAGGCATAACATTTCTTTTGCCTTGAAGCAATCTTTTCAAAAAAAGAAACCTCAGAAAACAAAAAGTTTTGGATTAAACTGGTAGTTATTGCAGGGATGTGTGGTTACAGTAGTACTGTGAACAGATTTTTAGCCATTCTTACAAATAGATCCATTTACATTAGTGATGCTACAGACCAAGGATGATCTTAGGATACAGATGACATGTGCACAACATTTAAGCAGCACCCTTCCTTATATAATCAATGCTGCATACAAAACTGCCATGGAATACTATCATTTGCAGGCGCTTTCCATGACACCTGGCATGACAGTAAAGTAAGGAAGCAAACAATTCACGTTTAGTTGAATAAGCACTAAAAACACTTCAGACCTGTAAGTTGTCTCAAGACAACACATTTTAAAACTTTTTTCAGAACTGAAACCTATCCACATACCAGACTTGTGAGACTGGACTGCAGGACTGTAAAATTCAACCAGAACTACTTGGCTGAAGCTAAATATTTCAAAAAGTGTATTCTGAAGCTCTGATATATGCTCTTCTGCGGCAATGTGTTTCTAGCCACATATGCCTGGAACTTAGTTACAAGTAGCAATCTGCTGTTAGTTTGCGTGAGGATGAAGGAGAACTACATTTTCAGAGCTTAGACTGTCCAGTGGGGATAAGTTATTTTCTATGCTTTACACTGGAAATTACTTTGTACTGCTTAGTTTTGTTATATTTCTCCTTTCAGGAGAACAAAATGTGGCAGAGTTACAGCAAAATGACCTTCCTTCCAACCAAAGACTAACAGAATCAGTCTTTCAGTCATTCTTCTTGAAAGCCCTAATATAGGAATAACATAACATAATAACATGGCAACAGCCAAACACTGGACTGAAATGAGCTGCAGCTGATTATGGGTGAATACAGACAACTGAAGAGCTGAAATACTGATGTTATATTAGCAGGCCTTCAGACACCCAAGTGACAAAAAAAAAAAGCATTGTCTAGGCTGTTTGTCCCCAGTCCCCTTGTGCAGTGTGGACTATGGGCTCTTAGATGTCAGCAGAGGGCAGAAGGCACAGGGTTACAGCCAGCTTTGAGGGGCTTCTGTGCGTGGTAGGGACATAAAAACTATGTAGTAGGTTGTTATGCTTGAACTGAAGCAAAGCGGTGACTGGCTGTACGGTGCAAAATACATTTCTGACCATGGCTTGGAACTGCTGCTGCGGCTGCCAGCAAGGGTGGGCAAGAACAGCTTCTGCCCCTCTGTCCCAGGCTGCAGGACTAGCCCATGTGAGGTCTCCAATACTACTCCAAACCACAGTAATGGCCCGGGAATATTACTAATGTAGATCTTAGAACCATGCATAGCAAGCACAAGTCTGTTCTGATGGCTTAAAAACAAGCTGAGCTTTATATGAAATAAAATTTTATGTGGCCCACAGGCACCAACATGGCAGTGTATATCTGCTTAATGACCAAACAATTTTCTTCACTTTTAAGATGCCTAAAATAGCAGAGTGGTAAGTCACTGCAACTTTCCAGTCCCTTCAGGGAATGGAAAAGGAACAGCGCAGCATTACAACACTGCAGTGCTGTCCCTTCCTGTCTGCTGTCGCCACTTTGCCCAGCAGGATACAGGAGCTGAAAGAAGTCTCCTCCAAGCTGTGATATGTTCCCGGCACAACCAACCACTTCTGTAAGGGCAAGCACACCTGAGTGCGAACAAATAAACTCAAACACTTGGATGCTTCTAGAATGCACAATTAAACAAGGCAGCAATCAGAGCTGTTAGTTAATAGGCTTCAACACCCTACTCTTTCCTCGGTTCAGGTCAAGGCAACTGAGCAGGTGACAGTGTATGGTTCTGTTCCTCTGCTGACACCAGTTATATTGGCTCATATAACCAACAGTGGTTGAGTATAAGAGTGGCTCTGCTCAGTTACAAGGTTTTCAAAATGAGCCACTGAAAGGCAAATGCAGAAAGATGTGACCTGTCCCACAAGCACAGTATATAGTCTCAGTGTTCTGGTCTACCACAGTACAACCCTAAAATTTTAAGGACTTGCATTAGACATCTGGTGCTCAACTACCTGAGAAAAAAAGCGTAACTAAACGTATTTTCAGTTTTGACATCCTGAAGCATGCGTAACAGCATTTGGGGCTGTTATGAAGATGAAGCACCACCATATCTTCTATTATGTTCCTTTTATTCCATGTGTGGATAAAACCTGAGTATTCTTCTCTAATATGCAAATACATGAGTAAGCAACATATGCTACAAACAACTATATTAATCCTTTCACCTTTCTTTTGGCCTATTATAAAAACACTGTTCAAAGCAAAAAAGGTCTTACTGCTTGAGCTGCATCTTTGGCAAATATGCACGATTAGTGATTCATTAGCTAATGATGCCTTACTCAATGAAACTCTAGTAAAAGTAGTATTGCATGTAGATCTACCCATGTGCTTACATAAACTGCAACAGTGAATGGCCAATGGCACAATCTGAGTGGATCACCTTTAATGCTTATCTACTTACACAGCTATTATAGTTTAGTATCTAGTCTAAATCTGCAACTATGTGCTCCTCAACATTTCTACCTAAACAGAAGAGGTTTTAGCTGGAAATAAGCTGACTTTAGAGGTTAATATACTTTATTCCTTTGAGAGCACTTAAAGGAGTGACTTCAAGAGTTGTGATTAAACAATGTAATTCACCTTAAGCTGCTTTTGTAGCACAAGGCAGTTTCTGACTATAAAACAGCCTTGTGTGCTTTAATCTGAGCCAGTGCATGTATTCACATGAATCTTGGCAACTTAAGGGAGATCAAAGTAAAGAGTAATTAAACAGATGTGGTTCTCACAATGAGTCAGATCAAGCTCACTGTACGGTGAGAAGTTATGGCCCTTTAAGTTCTCAAACTGACAGTCTGTTTCTGCTTGCAGTTTCCTTATTTTCATATCACTTTTGGTGGCAGTAGATTAACTTCAGGTGCTCCTTTGTTACTCTGAAACAGGCACTGACACACAGCAGTGTTGGCACATGTCACGTTCTAAGCAGGCTTTGACAAGGCAACCCTAATACGGAAGGCCAGAGCAGCAGGAAACAGCACTTCAACTTCATAAATGGCTTTCATTCTAATAGAAAACTTCCATATTCATGAGGTTGCTTTACTATCATGGCTCTCCATTTTTCAAAGGCTTCCTGCTCCAAGCAAGGGACAAGAAAGGTCTGGGCAGGAAGGAGAACAGGTGCCTCCTGGGACATGGCTGGGACACAGTAAGGAATGCTGCCACCTTCCAGTTTGGGTCCAGAAATACCACTGATGGTACATAGCTGAAAAATATCTCTGAGGGTTTTGGTAATGGTCTCTCTCTACTCCTGCTGCCTGCAAAGAATAAACATTGACTTTGGTCCTCTGCTCCTTCCTGTCTGACTGTAAAGGGGTCTGTCCTTCCCAACTGTGTTGGAGAGGACAAGGCAGGGGTGCCTTTTGCGGGCCATGACTGAAAGCCGGATGTGGGGGTTAGAAGGGAACATTGTGAAGCCTTTGTCAGACACACAGGAAGTTACTTCTCTTCAGAAGCTTTGGGTAACATCCTGCTCAGCAGAGAGCCTGCAGCTCTGTACCTCATGCGTCCTGTGGCATCCTGACCAATAAAAATCTGTGCTCTGTGCATAATGAAAAAAATTCTCTGCTAAATCTGAACAGGAGGGGAGGAAAGTAACTCATTCTCCTGTATACATTATTTCTTAGGAGGAAACTTGGTACCAGGCCCCCATTTCCCAAGTTGTAACTTAAGCAATACAGGAAATGGATATTAGTAGCAGCAGTGCACTATTTGTGTGGTGTTGCTTTCACTGTATTGGCTCTGCTCACGGGGCAGCAAGGTCTGAGTGAATTTCCTTCTGCTATTCCATGTTATTTTGTTGAAGGGATGTTAAAATAATTGCCTTTCTGGGGCAGGGACTGTGATTTCCTGTCACCCAGTTTAACTGCTGGGTCAACACCTCTAATCTGTGTTAGGTACATCTAATGATCTGAAAGTCAGCAGCAGCACATTTTGATAGATGCTCTACATGGCTTCGTATGTAACAATGGAAGTGGATGAGTTTGAACAGAGAAGGTTCTGACTTCCAACAGCTATTTTTCCTTTTATGTAATCAGTAAAAAAAAAAAAAATAGACAACTGTGTCAACAAGATGTGAAAGCATTCCAGCCCTCCCTGAGACTATAACTCTAAACCTGTGTCCTGGCAATAGAGAGTTGTCTGTGAAGATATTTCTCCAAAGGAGGCTTGTCCAATTGCTAAACGCAATATACTGCTCTCCTTCAAACTTCTGTCTATCGAACAAAGCTTTAAAGTTGCTGAAAGAACTCACTAATTTAAAGAAATTATGGGACTATGCTCCATAAATTTGGTCCTGAAGGGTTACTTTTTGCTTAGTGTGAAAAGTATGTTGCTTGCAATACCAGTGCCCTGCAGTCACATCTTTTATTGTCATGAGAAAGGCCACCTCAGCATCCCCCACTGAGGTGATTTCTGAGGAGAATAAACAGGCAGGGAGCCAGCCCAAGAGGTTGCTTGTGACCAAGATGAGGAAGCTTGTCCCAGGGACATGGAAAACAAACACTACTGAAGTCCACTCTTGCTCTAAGTCTTTCTGTACTCTCCATGGGATAGCTACATATGTGAGATTAAGGTGCTTAATAGCAAAAGCGGCATTTACCTGACATTGTCATCTTTTAGTTTTCTGGCTGCTTGTTTGGATAACTTAATCTGCAAGTCCAATCTCTGTAGGAAATCTTTGGCAGATAATTCTTCTGGTGCAGTGGGCTGATTGTCAGGCTCTTGAGGACTGGGAGAAGAACTACTTTCTTCCTGAACTGTTACTAGTCCTTCATCACAAGAAGGGGAGCTGTCAACAGTTTCATTCTCAGGAGACTCCAGTGAATTAAGTCCATTGAACAGTAATGGTTTCTCTGATACAACAGGAATATTCAGGGTTTTCCTCAGAAATATACAGTCATTAGTGAACAGTTTATTTGCCCTCTTTATTTGTTCCATCTGAAAAAGACAGGAAAAATGTAAGTTATTAGGTTTTGGCAAAGTATAAAGTACTAACTTTCTGAAGTAGTACAATACCCTTAAGTTATAATAAATTTATACTTTCTTTGTAGCAGCAATGACTTCGGGAAAGAAACTGTTTGTATTCAAAGTGATTTCAGAGTGCACACTCTGTTTTAGCCTTCCTAACATCCTAGCTTCTTTCATGTAGACTTGACTCCAAAATACTGCTTTTTCTAAAGTCTTGCACTACCTAAAGATGCTTTTCTTGAACAGTCTCCCAGTCTCTGTACAGGTTCACATGAACAACCTGCCAAAGAATAAAAATTCTGTTGCAAAAGTGCTGCTGTAGGCAAACCCTCTGGTAAAAGCATGCACAATCCAAATAAGAAGCAATGAAGTTACCCTGAGGATTCTAGGACATGTTAGTTACAAACAGTGAGCAACAGAAGTCCTGGAAGAGCAGTATATGCCTAATCCTTGTTATTCCCCCCAGCTGATGTAACATATTCAGACTTCAGATGAAGTCCTGATTTTCAGTGAGGAGTCAGACAGTGAAAAGAATGGGGAACTCCTGAACACTTTGTAATACAGCTGCACAGACCAGTGGCTGCATTTGTTCGCTAAACTGAATCTGCAGCATCTTCAACAGCAACCTCATGTGTGTGAGAATGTGCCTGGTAACAGCCACCACACTCCTATGACATACTTTTTATGCTACTTTTACCCAACATTGCCTGTACTAATGAGTAGGTTATGACAGAAGCAACCTTCTTTCTCAGCGTGCTAATGCATAAAACTCCCTTGTTCTATACTTAATCTGAGAAGCTATTATAAATTCCATTTGCTTTACAGGTGAAGGAAAGCTACCAGTAAATGTTTATGCTGTGTCCCTACTAAAAATGTTTAAGTTCTAACTCATCAAAATTTGTCTTCTAAGTCAACAAACTAACTGCAAGCTTTTAAAAAGCACAGAAATATGTATCCATGATTATGTGACTTTATGCTTTAGTTATAACGTGAATTCATGATTTCATTAGTGAAAGTTCTAAGTGGAAAAAAAAAATTACCATTCTGGTCCCCTGGTGACTGTAATAAACAGAAAATCCCCAATCACTACAGTACTGAAATGAAAAATACCCTCTAAATAAAACTTGCTTGAAAATAAGTATAAAGATAAGAGAAAAAACCCTCTTGCTTTCATTAGAACTGTTAGTTATTTTTATTGAACTACATGGAGCTAAACTGAGTAAGAATAAAGACTGTAAGTCTTGTCACAGTAGGAATCTTGCTGCTAGCATAACCACTCAGAGCTGAGTGCTCCAAGTACTAGCCACTCACTGCTTCAAAGTCTCAAGTATCTAGAGTTCAGTGCTCAGATGACCAAGGAAATTGCTCCATCATCTTATACTTGTCAGTCTTAAACTCTCTTAAACTTTGGCACTACTTGGAGTCCTTCCCAACTGCAAAAGAAAAGGCTATTGTTACCAGATAACTGGGTTTAACATGTTTGTGCGCTCCTCACACTGAACATACCAGCAGGGGAACCTACTGGGATCCAAGGGAACCCACTGCACCCTGCATGTCTGTGCAGATGTGAGACTGTGTGGCCACTTGCACACCTGGAATCAACTACTCCATGCAGTGTAGACCTGTACTGTGCACTAGAAGTATCTGCTGCAGTGCTGTTACAGAACGGGTGTCCTGCATGGATGCATTTGCTTGGGTCCTGGAAACCTGATGAAATCTTTCTCCCTAAAAGTAAATCAGAGATTCTCTCCAGAAAGGACAGGTGTATGGGAATGCAGTGAAAACAGTGCAGTAAAGCTCAGCAGGAAGCAATTCCTCTACTTACAAGACAACCCCAACCTTTTGATGCAGGTGGCTAAGATAATGAAATGCTCAGATTTAATAATCTCTTTCAAAAACTGAATAGCTAACATCTGGTGACTCACAGTAAGTTACTACTCTTCCAGCTCTTGAAGCTTGGAAGCTCTTTTTAGTTAGGCTCATACAGTGTAGGGTAAAAGTTCTTTCCCAAGCTGAGCACCATCTGAAGGGCATAAAGGAAGTTTCAACTGACTTAGTCATGAGCCCTTATAATGGCCCTAGTGTGACTGTCAACTGTTAAAATTTCTAAAAGCTGTCTGTCTGGATGGGTGTCAAAAATGTTTAAAATGCTAGCTGGAGCTTTTCTCTAATACAATACAGAAGCTGAAAACTGAGATCTTTACTGTGGAGGAGTTGAAAGGTGATGCCTCAATAGCTGATAAATAATGCACTGTACTGCTATTCTCTCTCCTACTTCACTGTAACTCCACCTCTGGTTATTTCTTACTAAAGTACCACCTTATGGCATTTGGAAGACTGTGTACCTCTGCACTGAGTAACAAATGAAATGGAAAGTACTTGGTTCTAAACAGAACATCCCTCAGCCTTGAGCAGATTAATTCATATGTGTAATATATAACTCCTAAACTCAGTATGACTCCATACACTCATAGGTGTATGGAGAACAGGAGTTAGCAAGAGATTTCTTTTATTAGTGCTAGGAAGTCTGAACTGTTAGCTACAGATCTATCACAGTGAAAGCTGTAGCACGTGCTTAATACCTTAACTGAACCTGCACTAATGCATAAACTGGTGCTGAACTAAGTAATTAAAACTGCTTCTACTGACAATGAAACATAGTCCTCTTTCTTCTCCCCTCAAAAGAGATACAGCACTTGCACTGAACCATAAAAATGATACCAAACATGAATTCCCAGTGTCAATTTACCCAGAAGGAAGATATAATGAAGGCAACTTGGAAAGATTAATAGCCATTATCTGGGGGAGGGGGTGACGGGCAGAGCATGAGGCCAAAGCAAGCACACTGATCTCTCTTCTCCAACATGACATTTTCATCTGTCCTGCACTGTCTCTGCCAAGTCATGCCAAGGCGGGCTTTGGACAGGATGTCTCTTGCTACAAAGTAACTCCCAAAGAGGAAAACCACAGGGGAAACTTCTAAAAACAGTGATACTGGAGGCAATGGCAGCCAAAGATAATTCTAATGTTTCCATTACAGCAACTCCCACTCCTAGCCAAGGATACAAGATGCAGGAAGCAAATGGAAGGACTCTTTAGGGAAAGTCGGTCCTTGTCATTGTGTGCAAACACCGTGTTCTTCATTTTGCTCAAAGCAAACACGTTTGCATACATTCCTACCCTGGGTTGAAACCCATTAAAACAGAAATACAACGGCTAATTTCACCAAACTTGGCACTCCTCTTAGGGACATTTCATGTCAGATTAACCTTTCTCAACTGAAGTCTATAGTGATGCAGCTCTGGTTTCTTAAGCAGAATGCTTACCAACACTAAATTGAATAACCAATGACATGTTGGGAGAAAAAAACCAACGTACATAGTTTAAATGCATCATCAACACAGCAAAAGCTTGTTAAACCCATACTATAAACCAATTTTATGGTTCATAACTTAAAGCTATTTGTACAGGTTTGATCTACCACTTCACTTTAGCTGAAAGGGAGTTGTAAATTGTTTAGAAACGCCTTTTTTTCTGGAAAACTACTATTTTAGTAATCTGTTTATATTTTTCACTTCTGAATGAGGACTAATCATTTAGGCCAGAGACTTTACCCATTATGGAAAGTGCTACCAAAAACAAAAAAGAAATCAAACATCGAATTTCCTGCTTTGTCTTCTTAGTGAGCAAAACTTTATTTTAATGTGGAACCAGTATAAGTCCAGAGTGTCATCAGCACTGTTGCCAACAAGAATTGGTCAAAAGTGGCGTAATCTTTCAAAAGGGAAGAGAAATAGACTTTTAACCCATTCCACAACAAAGGCTGAATGCTATTGAAGGTGATGGAAGGCTTTAGTAGATCTTGCAGACCAAGAGAAGGAAAAGAAACTATTCCCGTCAGAGCCTATTAGTTTGGGACCTCTTCTAGAAAGAGCCCAACTGGAAGGTGCTGTTTGCAGCTGGTGTGTGACACTGACTGTGTATCAGTGCCATGCTCATCAACTGCTTGGCCCCTAGCAGTTCTGGATGTTGGGACTACTGAAGATGCGCATCAGTATATGGGCCCCAAATAAGCAGAGATGAAGGCAGGGTAGGTGAGCTCTGCTCTGTCGGGAATGGTAGCGCTGGTACACCCTACTGGACTCTGCATGTCCTCGGCTACCATAAGCCTTTCAACACCTCTCACAGATATAAACTTTCTTTCTCCATAGAAAGTGAGCAGAAAAGCAACACTTTCAAATCAGCAGTACTTGTGCCTCATCTCTGAGCTGGGAGGCAGATCACAAGCGAAGAATGTTTAGCCCTGAAGCTATTAGAAGAAATTCCTTCCCCTTGTCACAGGCTATGTGTCAAGCTCAAAATAATGATTCCTTTCAAGAGAAACTTAATTTTTTTTTTTTTAATCTGAAGTGAATGTAGTGATGAATAGTTTTGTGGGTATAGGCTTACTGGTGGGAGCAAGTGTGTCTCCCTTCCCAGGGGCCGCTGTCCCATCCCGGGATCCCGGTGCTCGTCAGTTCGGAGCCGTGTCCTGGCCGGGCAGTGCGAACTTCAGCCCTCCGCCGGGTGCTGACCCCTCCGAGCAGGCCATGAACTCAGATGTCAGCATTTCAAACACCGAAACTAAAGCCAGCGCCGTACCATGGGGAGAACACCATTTTCTGCCCGCTGTGGGTGGGAAACGCTCTACGGGACGAGCTGTTGTCCTCCCCGGCCCTGGGCCCCACCGCCGCTGGGGAGTGCTGCGGCGGTGCTGGGGCCGCGGCACGGGCTGCCCGGGCACGCTCTGCGCTTCCCCGGCCCTGCAAGTGCTCAAGGCCTGGCTGGATGGGGCTCTGAGCAACCCGGCCTAGCGGAAGGCATCCCTGCCCGCGGCAGGCGGGTTGGAACTGGCTGATCTTCACGGTCCCTTCCAACCCAAACCATTCCACGGCTCCAAGCGCCGCTGCGGGCCCCGCCGCCCCTGTGTCGGCGCCGGCCGCGCTCCCTCCCTTACCGTGACGCCGTACTTGAGGGCGATGCCCTGCAGCGTGTCCCCGGCGCTCAGCCGGTGCTCCACGTATCGCTCTGCCAGCGGGGCCGCCACGCTGGCCGTGCTGCCGTACGAGCGGGCCTTGGTGCGGGCGAGCCGCTGCGACAGCTCGGCCTC
>VZRE01009688.1:203213-217126 GCA_013396775.1 Cephalopterus ornatus
CGCCCGGCGGGGGGAGGCCGCATGCGCGGGGCAGCGCCCGCCCAGCGCCCGCCGGGCCGGGCCGAGGGGAGCGGAGGGCAGCCGGCGAGGTGAGGTGAGGGCAGCCGGCCAGCCTGGGCCGCGCAGCCTGCCGAAGTCGTTTGGAAACCCTCCGGAGACGCTCAGTGTTCCTCTTGGCCCGTTCCTGAAGGGCTGTGGAGACTCCAACCCGCTGCAGTCTCAGTAATGCGGTTTTTGTCACTGAGTCTGAGATGCGAAGAGAGAGTAAATAGGAGTAGCTTCGGGCGCAAGTGCGCAAATATGAAAGTGTGATTGTGCCAGAATGGTTTGGGCTGGAAGGGGACCTTGAAAATCGCTTTTCTCCAACGCCCCTGCCGTGGGCAGGGACCCCTTCAACCGGACCAGGTTGCTCAGAGCCCCATCCAACCTGGCCTTGAACAGCTCCAGGGATGGGGCATCCACAGCTTCTCTGGGCAACCTGTTCCAGTGCCTCCCCACTCTTCACCCACCACCACAGTAACGAATTTTTTCCCTAATATCTAGTCTAAACCTACTCTCTTCCAATTTGAACCCAATCCCCCTAGTCCTGTCACTACGTGATCTTACCCCATCTTTCCTGTAAGTTCCCTTCAGCTATTGGAATACCATTTTATATTAAAATTAATGTAATGACAGTGTTTTAAGTGGGTACTTCCCACCAAGAAACCTGTGTAAGTTTTCTTGGAAAGCTGATCCATTATTGCTGAACTGGAGCTTTCTAGCAAAAACTCTGTGTTACATATAGAAGGTGCACATTTGTGCATCCTGTACAGGCACAGTATGTACCAAAATACCAGGAAGTGTCCAAAGTAACCTGCTCTACGTGCCTGTGTTTGGGACTATTGGACTAGATGCCCCTCAAAGGTCACTTCCAAACTCATCCAGGCTGGGATTCTGGGAAGTGTGTGGTTGGAACACCTACTGTGGTGTAATTTTATTTTTTTTCTGGCAAGTCCTAGGAGGATAGACCTCTCTCTTAAACCTAAGCAGAAAAGACATGCATGTCATAACCTCAGCATTCCTCAGCACAGTATGTATTCACATAAGTGTTTCCAGAAATAAAATGCTTCAACTGACATAATACCTAGTTGTGGGTTTTTTAGATTATGTTCAGTGGGTGACTCATGGAGTCTCTTTGAGGAACACAGTGCAAAAATCCAGGCAGATCTCGCAAACATTGCTACTCTGGCCACAAGTTTCTAGGCATGAATTAGGAAAATACAAAAGCTGCCCTGCAAGATGCACGAGTTGCTGATAAGGAATGACACATCAGCACCCCATTATCACATGAGAAGCCAATGTGACAATCCTGAACAGAGGAACTGTAGGCAATTCGTAGACAGATTAGGGAAGTACAAGAGACTCTAGAAATTGATGGCAAGAAAAGGTTCACTTTAATTTTTATGCAGTCTACAATGTATCTGGGAAGCTGGAGGCTCCCCTAGGGATGTGCAATTGAGTTTATATCAGCTATAGAAGGAGAGCACCCAACTGTGATGCCTCAGTGCTTTCAATTCCTTGTGAAACAACTTGATCTGCTGAACTGGATCAGCAATTCAGCCGTGACCCACCTAGCAAAACAGCTGAGCTGTGGGTCAGCATTTATTAAAAATATCTACTGTGTGTGGAGCCATGGATCAGCTTCAGCCTCTTACGGCTGATTAATGGAAGTTGCAAACATCTGGATGCCTGCCTAGAGCTGGAATAACTCAGAGGAGTTACTTCAGCTAAAGTGGCTTTCAGTAAAGGGGAGCTGCAGTTGAATAAAATGGAAATGTTGTGTAACATTAGTGATACAATGAGTTGAACATGCAATATCAATTAGTTTGAAAATGTGCTTGAAAGGTGCACTAATATTAGACAGTACTATTCCCTCTAATGTTATCTTAAACTCTATTTGTATGCCAAGTGTGTGCAATACACTTTAAATCAACTGTCACAACTCCGAGAACAGCAGAAGCATCCCTTGCATTAGTATAAAGATACCATGGATATTTTAATGTTGAAAGATTTATTTTAGTAATAAACCTTTTTGAGGATAGATGAGGTTTTTTTCTTCTGGAGTTGCTGGACTGTCTTTTCCTTATATTAGTGAATTGTGGAGATGCTTGTTTCTTATCTCAAAATCCATATTATAGCCAGAGAAACATTTGGATCTGGGATGTTGCCAAGATACTTGATCTGATTGGCTGTCTGCCTTCTTTCTACATGAAGTGAATACCCTCTAAACCAAAAATTGAGTTAGAAATTTGAGCCAGAACTTAAATTAGGTAAGCCATCTTTTACCTGTGTCTTTAATATGCATTCAAAATGAATTACAGAAGAAACTAGAAGTGTCTTGCTAATGACACCTTATTTTTAAGGAAGAAAATTGCATTACCATTGAAAACATGGTGTCTGGGCTACTGAAATATCTTCATGGATTGGTTTGTGAAACAGTAGCTTCCCTGGAGCCCTGAGCTGTGAGCTGTCAGCCCCCTGTCTGATCTTAGTAGAAGCTGGAGCTCATTTGTTTTGCAATATCCCATTAAAAAGGGCTGGAGCTGGTGTGGTGCAAACTGGCATTGTGCCAACACTGCCAGCTGGTTGGGCTGCTCCGTGACTGACCCCAGACCAGTGAACAAGCTCCTCTGGCAGCCCCCAGGAGGGAAGGACTTGCAGTGCTTACCTGCCCCTCAAGGTGCGACTGTTCAATGTCACTACATCAAACTTGCCACATTAGAAAGAGTCCCTGCTATAACTGGGATTCTCAGTTCCCCAGAGCAATATTCCCCCTCCTGATCCCTGAATCAGCAGCTTATTGTCATATGCGGGTATTTTGTGATACGCACAGGGGCTACATGGCAATTAGTTTGAATTTATTGGTTTAATGTCTGATAATGACCTTCTCTGTTCAGGGAGTCTCTTGGCACTACTGACTTCCCATTTCTTTCTCCTTGTTCTTTTCTGTCTTTGCTGTTTCCTTATTACTGCATCTGTGACCTCTTTCCCTCCAGTAGCTTCCAGTTTCAAGGAGCTGTATTTGCCCAAACCTGTTTCTTGCTTCAAAATCAGTAATGCAAGCATTGAAGTCATGTAACCGGGAGTTGGATTTGACACTCTCATCAGACTCATCTGGGACAGGGGAGTTCACTCCTCTGAGTCATTGTCCCAAGGGTGGCTGCAGATGTCGTAGCATCTGTTAATCACTTCACCTTTGGGAGGTTATTGCTGCAACTAGAGTACCTAGAAATATACTTTTAGAATTGAAAGCTTTAATCTCATAAAACTCAACTAAGCTTTATGGAGTGTTTGCCTGACCCAAGGGTTCCTTAGAGCTGAATCTGAAGAAGACAAAGTCCCTTTCTGCATTTTTTTTTTTCCTCAGGGACATGTTCAGACCTAGATAATACTAGTTTTACATTCTTACATAGAATCATTGTACAGGACTTGGATAGTGACAGAAATTATATATGGGAGCTACTATTATCATATTTACTCATGCAGCAGTAGTTAAAGGTTGTTCAGTTAATTATTCAGTTCAGGAACTGTCACTGCCCCTTCTGTCTTTCTGAACTTGTTCTGAGGATGAGAGCTTTCTTTTCAGTAATGTTGCATGATAAATCTTCTAAATAACCAACAGTATTTAAGTCTGGGCTACTTCTAGTTAGTATTGGATATCTAGTGGCCATTTTATCATTGAAAATCATTCATATCTAGATCAGTAAGTGCACCATAATCTTGATTTATTCTAGATATTATATGGTCAACAGGTTACAGTCAGCAATCTTCTAAAATAGAGACCTCTATCAACTCAGTTTGGTTGAGGTGGGCATATGATTTAGTGGCAAAGTAAGTAAAGAAGAGAATGCCTTCTGGCTAAGTAATCATTCTGTTAATGGTCACAGCTATTCATCACCTACTTTGCCAGTAAAGAAACTCAAACTTGCTTAGTAAAGGATTAAATGTAATAGCCAGCATTTCCTAACTTTGATGTTTATGATGATGCAGGCCAGGGACATTACCATTTATAATAGTTGTGCTGATGTAGAACAGGGATGTTTTAATTTCGAGAACAATAAAAAAGCTTTCCTTGTGGGCTATATGTGTGGGCAGATTTGCACTAATTAGGACAGAAGAGGGAAAAAGAAGGCTACCCTCTGGTAATAAGCCGTGCATCAAGCTAAACCGTCCACCTCTGCTCGTGTTGCAACCTCTGACAAAAAAGAAGATGTAATGTAGGACAAAGATCAGAGACAAATCCTGCCTTTTAAGAATAATAGCCCTGGGTTCTTCAATTAATTGCAGCAAAGAGAGAGGGTCTTGCATGAATTTCAAAAGGAAAGTAGGATCATCTGAACTGATGAACGTTGCTTAAGCTGTGCGCATCTTCCTCATCAAAATAAGCCCATTATGTAGCAGGAGCAGCTGGGAGCCATTATTAATATTTAACACTCCTAGCAGGGGTTACTGTGGGTTTCTGTATTAAGGTTACAAGACAATGTTGCCATATCATATGCTGTCGGTTTGCATTCTCGGAGCTTTTTTGGCTTTGTATAAAGCACCAGTGAAGTTTTTTTTATTCCTCTTCCCTACCATTTGCAGAGGCTAAATATTTTTCTAATCACGATTGTAGTGCGTGATTATCCATTCTTCATTGCTTACATGTCACCTGCTGACTTGGTAATGTGTGTTGTAAGTCCCATCCTGGTAGGAGCAATCTTGCACAGGAAAGGATGAAACTAGTTTGGGTTTCATAGCAAGGGCTGGCTTGTGCTATCACAAGTGTGTTCTGTTTCCTCCAGCCATGTGGGCTTTGGTGTGACCTCCTGGAGAGTGACGATACCAGTCAGCCTCTTCTTCCTAACCACATCTTTTGACTGATACTTGTTTTCTACCTGTGCATGTTGTAAGGACAGGTAAGTTCTTGACCAATTCATAGTTGTTTTCACTGAAAATAGGTGGGCTGAATATGCAAGATGGAATCACCATGTTCTGCACATCTGCATCTGAGGGGGCACCTTCCATGGATGTATTAGACCTTGGGAATGGGGCCAGCAGGCAGTGCCCAGCGCAATATGGGGACATAGCAGGCACGGAGTTTCTGCTGGCATTGCTTGGGAGGAGTGTGGAACAAGCTCTTCAGTGGCTCCTTGGGGACAGTCTCTGTCCTTCAGGCTTTCTTTTTGCTCATTTTTTTGTTTTTACTCATTTTATTGTTTATCAAATTTTTTTTCCTTGAAGTCATAAAATCCTTGAAACCAAGTTGTTTACAGCTCTGTCTGGTTAATAAGTTATCAGGCAACAGTACAGGAGGAGGAAACATTTGGAGCATCATCATCATATATATCCTTTAACATCATAAACTACATAAAACACTGTTCTACACTATGAAACAGTTGTTAGGAAGGTGCCCTGGGTCAGTATCTGCTCTCCTTCAATGACTTCTGGATTAAATGTATTCAGTTTAGAACTAAAATGTCAGGCTATAACCTTCCTTAAATTCATGCCTTGCTGCTGATATGTGCAACCTGAGATTATGTGTGGCAGATGGCTGGGTGTTGATTAACTTCATAATGCCTCAATAGCATGGTCCCTTTTACACTGTTTATCCAGCATATTAGTGACAAGGGGTATTGGCAACACACCTTTTACCTCCTAAAATGGCCTATAGATTTGCAGGTGGAGATGCCTTATGTTACTTAACTGTTGTTGTCTGTGTAAACCCTGCGGCAAGATGATGGCAGCACGTCATGCTCATTTTGGAAGGGGAGGAGTGCAAAAATAGTGCTGAAAACATGGAGGTAAATATGAGTGAGAACAGACAACCTCCTGAGTGACTCCTTTATCATTGGACCTCATGATACAATACTTGATTTCAATTTCCAGGCTGAAATTATTGTCAAATTGGAATATTAGCCATTGCAGAATACTTCTGAGTTTAAACATATTTTTGATTTATCTTCTGTATGTTTCCATTCACATTGCCTGAGCTGTCCATGTAACAGCTGCTTTCTCATGCACCTACACCCCAGCTAAAGCTGGATATGCAGGATCCTCACCCCTATTGCACTCTGCCATCACTGCTGAGCTTTCTGGTGCCAAGTTAACAACAGTGTCTTCCTTTTCCTGCTGAATTCAAATTCACTGCAATTAACCTCTGCTTTAGCCTCTTTTAATTAAAAAAGCAATGAATACAGTAAATCTGGATATAATAAGGATGTTAATGGCACCTTCACTGATGTGTAAACCCAATAACGAGCATAAGAAAAACATCTTTGTTGTTTGGGAGAACTGTGCAGAACAGCCAGAGGGATGGCAATAAGGAAGTGACTTGTCTTCACCCCATTATGTCTGTGAGTGGCTTTTATAGTGGTTGGAGAATATTTTATTGGAAAATCTGTAAACGGGTGATTCACCCCTAGAAATGGTTTATTCATACAGATTAAAAAAACCCAATATTTATTCATCAGTGGGTGTTTCTTCATTAAAGTATCATTACGCACCTCATTTTGCCAAAATAGTTCCAGTCACATCTCTGTCTAGAGCCAAAGGGAACTTTTTTAAGTAAGTGAAGAACCACAGGAAAAAAGACTGCTTTACTTATATATGTTATTACAATTCCTTTTTTAGCCTTATTTTTACCGACAATTTTGTATAACCTGTTCTAACAGGTCGAGAATGACTTCTTTATTTTATACATGCCTTTAGATTTTTTTTTAGCTCAGGAACACTTAAAAAACCCCCAATCAAACAGCTGTTTTAAGCCTTCCTTCAATCTTAGTATTCAGTACAATAGCAATCAACTAGTGATTTCAAAGAGGTCTGTCCTTCATCAAAGTGTACCTCAAACTGCTTCAATAGAGAATCCAAAGAAGCTGTCCAGAAATTCCCCAAGAACATGAATGAAGTCAGTTATGTGCAAAAATCCAGATCAGAATATCAAGCTTTTCATCTCCATGTCTACCTACTAAACTATATTATTCTCCCTTTTCACCTGCTTATGGATCCTATTTCTCTTAACTGTTCATCAGTCCTCATCCTATATTTCCATCCTTTTATTGCCTTTTCTCCTTCTTCAGGTTGGACCTGGCTTCATCTCTGGAGTTGAAGTAATCTCAGACAGAATCTGGGCTGACAGTAGACTTTTGGTCTGTCATCCAGACTCCAGTTTGCTTCAGTCTGTGGAGTCACTGAGGTGATTAAGAGCATAACTTTGAAACTCAAGCTGCAAATCTTCAGCTGCCTGCAGACATTCCAGCAGTCCCCTGCCCACTTGAAAGACAGGTTAGGAGAAGCATATGAGTGCTTGCTTTTGCAGCGTGTGCTCGCAGGGTATTCATGTGTCTGAGGAAAAGGAGCAGTGCTTCAAAATAAGGGGAAGAGGGCTCTGCTTGTGAATATTTTCCTTCAAGGAAAAAAAAAGTTTAATTCTTGTCTGGGAAAGAGCAACTCAAAGGAGGTTTTTGCTGTGAGTCACTTCTGAAATTACCTGTGTTCACTGAGTGCAGAGGCTGCCTGAAACTACAGCATCCTCAGGCCTGAAGGTGGTGGCCCTTGTGACACTAGTCTGAGAGCAGCCTGTCCTTGGCAGAAAGGAAAGCTACTCTGGAATAAGAAGACAAAACAATGACAAGGGTGCATTTGAAGCTGTGTAGCAAGTTTTTATTCCAAGACTTTGCCTTCAAAAAGAAGTTTACTAGTGTTTATTTTCTTCTTGTGGGTACATTTTAATTTGACCTAGTTGGCCCTGTAGCTCATGTTGCCACTCAGTGTCCAAAACTGGAGTATGTTTTTGCCTGTGACTATTTTTAGCTGGTGTAAATAGGGCACTAAACCTACAGCATTCATGCTCTTTATTAGAGGCTTCTCACTTCGGGTGGTTGGCCTTAGAAATATTACAGTGCTCTTATTGGAAGTGAGAAGGTGATGATGGACCAAGTGGGTCATTGTTTTGTATCCTGACAGTTTTTAGGTGCCATTCCTTAGCTTTTAAAGTCACAATTGTACAAGAACTTTCTGTGATCGATAGAAGACAGTTGGCTGATCTCAGTGAAAACTAACTTTTTCCCTTTCTCTGGTAAATTGTTTCCATTGGAGGAGGGTGTGTCTAGAATGTGGGTGCATCTGCTTTTCTTTTTGGTAGCTAAGACATGTGCAAGCTAAAGTGCCTGTGCAGTCTCTGATCAGATTTATCTGGTATTGACCTCATATTCCTTCGCTGCTTACACTTCGGTAATCTGCCACCCTGTTTAAAAACATGCAGAAAGCTCTGAGATCAGCCTGCAAACAAAATCCTCGTGGTGAGCTACAACAGTCCGGCAGTTTGGTGTCCTGCATTTTCGTTCCCTCTTCTTTTCTTTACTGAAATGCTGCCCTCGAGTGGCGAGCAGCTGAGTGATCCCAGCTGGAGGTCTCCAAGCTTAGTCCTGCCTGGCCGGTGCCGTGCATGCCCCTTTGGGAGGTAAATGTTCCCGGTGCCCGGGTACCCCGAGCACAGCGAGGCTCCAGAGTCAGCATCCAGCTGAAGCCATCTGCTCATCCTGTTCCATGCAGTAATTGATCCACAGTTTCCCAGCAATCCAGTGGCACAGCAGCTTGAACTCCCTGGCACCAACAGTGTACTCAGCTTTTACAAGAAAACGGGGAACTATAATTCTGAAGGAAATGTAATGGTTTGAGATGTTAATCTGACCACAAGCCCTCTAAATTTAATTTATATGAATATTTCTTCCAATAACTCCATCTGTTGTGCTGTTTTTCTACATTAGTTCAAGGTTTTAATGTAGAAACTGTTTGTAGAAGACTGTTTGTCTGTGACAGGGTAAAGATCTCTGAGTTTGTCTGAGCAGTACCTCCACTGTGCTCTCTGGGTCTCCCCATGGTATTTTATAACTTCCTTTGTTAAACTCTCAGCAGGCTCGAGGTAATCTCTGACAGTGTGACACTTCGGAGGGAATGTCATGTCCTGTATGAAGGTATCCTCTGAATGAGCTCCAGAGCACCCCAACAGTGTATTAAGTTATAATATATGATGAGAGGTTAATAAAGGGATAAAGCTGGTTTTGGGAAAGCAGCTTGGGGCATTACTGCTTTGAGTTTTACTCTGTGTCTCTAAGCCAGGGGTTACAGCCTTTATAGCAGCGTTGCTAGAAGCATAAGGACGCTGGCTCCTCCGCCAGTAAGTCATGGTTTAGTGTACTGGTATAACTCCAATGATTGTTTTTCTGGGCTACTGAAAAATATGTCAGTATGTGACTTGTTTTACCTGCAAGGTAAAAAGCAAACACAAAAATGAGGAAGGGTTTTTATGTGAAGGGAGCTGTGTCTTTTGGGAGGACTTTGTTCTTAGCATTCCCAGGGCATTTAAACAGTACTCCATGTTTCCATGCTTCACTGTAGACCAGTTGTCCAAAGGGATATGTAATCCTACCTGTATGTAATTAACTCTCCTGGCAAGTACCAAGTGTGTCCTATTGGGAATATTCTCATGTTCTCATCTTTTCAAAAAGACAGAACATAGTGCTTTTCTTAGGTACTGTAAACTTATATCAACCTGCACAATATGCAAATACCATAATTTCTTCCTTCATTAACACACCAAATTAGGGATAGACTTGGTTGTTCAAGCATCAGTATAGTTTGCAGACTCAAAGTGAGTACATAAAGTCATGTACTTTCAGAGGCAGAGTCCTTTCTAGGGAGTCCTTCAGGACTGGTTATTTAAGTACCCAAGCATCCCGTACTTTCCCATTCCTTCAGAATGTCTTTAGGTTCCAGTTCGAGTGATTTTTCAGCTAGTTTCCCCCACTACTGCTCAGTCTTCATCCCATGAAGCATTTGCTGCAATGAGCAGCTAATTCTTGCTCATTGTCCTTGGAGTGATAAGTCTTGGCAATAGCTGTGCTTACGTGTGTATGGATATATGGGTGTATGGAGGCCTCTGAGAGCCTCTGTGTGAAATATCTATGTCAAATATTGTCAGTAAAATAACCTCCTTGATGATTCGGCTCAGCCGAAGACTGCCTGTACTGAAAAGCTCTCTCAGAAATGATTTACATCTCTATTTCTAGCGGCTGAGAGCTCCTTAATTAAGATGCTGGTACGAGCCATAAGATGTGATTTTTTTCAAATGATCATAATAGCACCCCATCCACTTTTACCCAGCACTATCTCAAATCCCATCCAAACAGAGTGAAGTATGGGAAGACTCTCTGGGATATTATTACTACAGGCAAGAATATAGCAAGGAAATGCCCAGAATATTAGGGTAGTAAACCAGGTAGGTATTCGTTCATGCTCTGAATTTGCAAACCAGAATGCCAGACTTGCAAGCTGATGTTACAGGCAGCTGACGCTAGAGTGGAAGTTAGTAAGCTGGAGTGCTTGAAGCAGTGGTTATCTCTAATTAAACCAGTGATAGGTGAGATCCTAAATGTCATTGGCTGGGCTGAATGTCTATGGAGGTCTGCACAATGATAGTTCCTGGAAACACTTATTATTCACTGGACTTGCAAATGAAAGTAGCCAGCTGGCCAGAGCTGCAACTAAAGGAGGCAGAGTCTCTTTTTCAGCTAGACTGTACTAGTTACATCAGATTTCACATTTATTTACAATAAACATGAATACATTTTGATACATTTAAATCCATTCAGCCGAAACCTGACTTGAATAGGGACCCACTGATTTGCTTGCTGCTTACATCAAATAATCCTTGCTTCCCTTGAATTTCAAATTTGGACTTGTGTCCTTGAAAAGATAACTGGAACAGAAATTAAGGGAGAAAAATGAGCACATTAGTTAAATAGGAATGCTTGCTCCCTTCAATTCAATGCAGAAAAGCATTTTTTTCTTCCTTTTCCTGGCTGAAATACTCCATATACTTTTGGCTTTAGTTTCCAAGCTCAGTCCAGCATCCATTTGTTACCATGCAGCAAATCTGTGTATGATATTAACTAGACATGGCAGCTCTTTTCTAAAATAGACCTTTCCAATCTGTCACTTTATTCTTTGGCACCAGGGATTTTCATTTTCCTGAGATGAACTCCGCTGCTGGCCATCAACCTGAGTGGAAAAATTGCAGAACTGCAGCCATCAGCTAATTCACCTGAATGGAGCGGTGTGAGGCCTACCTTGTCCTGTGAGAGTCCTGTCATTTGTAGCAGCTCAACAAATATTTTCAAGATGGCAAGTGAGTCAATGGGAGGAATTACCTGAAAGAGCCCAAACATCTTACGCAAATACCTGTGCTGTTGTTAGTCATACAAATTTGCTGGAACTTGCCTAGCATCTTCTTTCCTGTTAAGCAATTCTTTCAAGCTGCTCTGAATCACTTCCTAACTCCGTGCATGTGAAGAGTCTGAAAAGGTATCTTCAGTTTCTCAAGATCAGTCTTCTGATGCTTCCTGGTGAACATCCCTGGCAGGTTTTTCATTTAGGAAGCAATCGTGGAATTAACTAGCATTTAGTATCAAGGTTGACTTTCTTGTAAAATCAGGTAAACCCCCTGAAGTATACTTGTTTGTTCCACTGGTCTCAGCTGCCACATTGCATTTCTCTATCAAAAAATGCAGAGTGATCACAAACATGTCACCACCAAGTGATGGCTTTGTTTATTATGTATTGCTCAGTATCTTGCTTCTAGAAAAGGATGATACATAAAAAAGGAAAGAAAAGGTGAGGGACACAAGTGGTGAAGGAAAGTCATCAGCAGAGCAAAGGGATCAAGAGTTGTGTCTTGACCTTGTTGGTAGAAAACACGGAGCTCACTCACTTCTGCAGCTCCACAGCTGGGGACAGAAGCTCAAGGACTTCAAGCACATGTCAGGGGTAGAGTCAGAGCAGCCATCTGGAGCCAGGGTCCCTGTGTCTGTGCCTCTCCAATGACTTTGTAAGGAAAAAAAAAAAAAAAGTTATTTTCATGCTTTGGGCCTCATCGTGCATGGATGCTGAGGGATTAGGATGGCATTGTGGGATGGGGATTCAGACCCTTTTGTTGCCTCTTCTCTTCTGCAGCATAATGTGAGATAATGTGAATCTGCAGAAAGAGCTGGCTAGAGTCCATGTATTTAGTTGTATAGATTAAGCTCTGCAAGCTGACCACCAGTATTTAATGCATGAATTGAGGAACAAGAAGTACTGAATATATTAATCTCTTAAGTGATGTGACCTAGTTGCCATCTGCCTTCATTACTTACTGTTTTAATTGTCTGTCAGGGTAAGAGGTTAATTTTCCTTCGTTAAAATAGCATTTCATACCAACAGTACATTTCTGCTCACTCATGTGACTGATTAGTATTAAATGTAAAGAGCATACAAAATATGCAAGAAATAAAAAACCTCTTTAGAGTAGAATATTACATATTAATTGCTCTTTTGGTTGATGGAGATGTCTGTTCATGTAATCAGTCCAAGTTAGTGCTGAGAAATACACGAAATCTAAGAAAAAAAAGGCTGCTAAAACCATGTTTCTTACAGAAAGATATAACTGTGGATATCAAGTGGCTCTGAGGGCATAATTTTTTTGAAGTTGCAGGCTTTTCACCTGTCAAGTGCACTTACTCATATCTGTGAATATTTGTACAAATGGCTCGAACAGCATGGAAACTCTCATAGTAAACAATTATATGCCGCCTAGGGCAATAATGAGTACTTTAAAATTAGCAGCAGTAGATCTGAGATGCTCACTGTGAATTAGATAGTAAAAATGGAATCTTATTTCACAGTTTTGAATAGGAAAAATCTGGGTTTGAACAAGAACTAGTTTGCTGGGTTTTTTTTTGTTTAACTAGCAAGAATAACATCCTTGAATGAAAAGGTGGTGTGAACCACACTTCAGCTAACTTGGTTATGCAAAGGTTCTTCAGCCTGTTTTACTGAAATAAATTAATAGGTGTTTAATCGTCCTGTGAATTGAGATCATTATTTTAGTGCAGTCATAACTACAAAGGAAAATGGTAATCACTGAGATTGGATTATGCAGTGACCTTTTAAATCCATGGTTGTTTGCAGCTGTTAGACGTGCTTCAAAGTAGGAGTCGGAAAGTACTTTTAGTTGTGGGCCTCTTGGAAATACTTTAAATGTTTCTGTCCAAAAAATAACTACTTTTCCCCAAAAACGCTAATTTGAAGTTACTGATTTTTTTAATTCTTTGTATAATCCACACCACGAATACGCACAATGTTCTCCAGTGCCTCAGTGTGTGGAAAAAACAGCAGTTTTCAGCTTTTGTTTATGAACTTGTAAACTTCTTTCCCTTTCTTCTTGGTTAAAAGGACTTGATACTTTGTTTTGGTATTTATGTTCGATCTGAAGGTGGAAACAGGAAACCCAAGCTCTTTTAGGCAGATCTTTGTCCCCAGTGGGACTGCAGCTGCTTGTGAAGGTACTGGTCACCTGTGTGGGATTTCTGTGGGGAAAACACTTGCAAACAAAGAAGAGTTTGTGTGGAGGGCAATGTGTGCCCAGGAGATGAGGAGTCCTTGCTCTGCTGCAGAGGCTGAGTGAGATCGCTGGGCACCCTCTCACGCCTGGCACTGCTCCAGTCTGACTGCAGGGGCTTTCAGAGGTTCCTGGGCTGGAGGTCACAGGAGAGACCAAAATACACAAAGGTAAATGCATTCCGGCTTCTATATATTGGGTGCAGTGGACCCAGAAGTGTATTTGTAATTTTGAACTCTGAAATAGAAATAATAAACTCGCTGATTTAGTTTCTAATCTTTGTGCAATAGTAACTATGCTTTTGCTAGTGATAAGGGGTGATACAAAAGAATTGTAGTTTTAGTTGCTTACTAGAGCTAATTCTAGATGGAATACTGTTAAATTAGAATAGGGCCTTGCTTGCTATTGCTAACTTACAGAATATTGTTAACTTTATAATGAGGATTCTAACAGG
>VZRE01009689.1:0-57418 GCA_013396775.1 Cephalopterus ornatus
CGTTGACTGTTTGCTAAACTTGCTGGGTCTGCATGTTTCTGACTCAAGTTATTGGCCTTCCAGAAGCATTGTAAACATGGTAGTTTCTAAACACTAAACACTTGTATGTAAAGCAAGTCTTTTGGTTGGATTTCTCCCCACTCCTTCGAAGCTTTGGTGGAATTACTGTGGATTTAAACAGTAGACAGGTTGAAACTTAGAGACACGACTGACTACTGTGACTGAACGGTGTATCTGTGCATCTCAGTCCTGATTTACTGTATTTCCCAGTGCTTCCCCTGCCAGTCCTCACCTGCAGCTATGGCCCACTCTTGTTTATGTTTTCAACAGTAGGTGGTAGTAGCAAGAAACTACTTTAAACTGCACATTAGGAAGGTTGATAGAGACTCGTTAAGAAAAAGTGAGGTGTCCTGTGAGAAGTATTAGGATGTTAAATTATCTCAGGAGATTTTTAAAAAGTAGATGTGTACTAGTTTTCATGCTGGTTCTTTTTACAAGGGGATGTATCATGAGAACTATTAATGCTGTTTTTTAGTCAGTATACATTTTGAGTCTGACTTCAAAAGAACATAAAATTTGTTTGCCTTCAGCTTGTAGTAGTGTTCTACTGTAAAGGTGAGGCCGATGACTGAGACACTTTCCAGTCTTGCTGCTTTGTGAGTAATAAGAGCTGATGCATCATGGTGCTTTCATCTTAAATACAAACAAGAGCTTTCATTCTATGTACCTCTTTGTTTTGCAGTTCATCATTAGGCTCATTTAGCTAAATCACGTTTTAATTCATATGCAAGCTCAAGACTGAAGTCACTTCACTTGCTCTATTTAAATAAATGTCTGGAGAATAACCAGTGTTTGAAAGTATTTTACTTCTGAATTTATTTCCCTTTTTTATTTTTCAGCAACAACTTTCTTTCATCACATCAACTTACAGTATAGTACAATCTCAGAATTCTGTACAGGAGAGTCATGTCAGACCATGGCAGTGTGCAATACGTAAGTCAATATTTACAATTACAAGGTTTCCATGTCTTCAGAGTTGCCCGGGGGAGGATATTGGTATTGAATGGCATTGGGCAAGTGTTTTACAGCAGGTCTGTACTTGGTGAGAATGTGTCAGCTGTGCATCCTCTTCTCTCCCCTCAGCAGCGAAGTGCAGTAGAAATCTGTTTTTGTGGAGGACTAGAAGGATGAGAATCTTTGAGTGCTCTGAGCTGGTTTTATAAGGTCAGATCAGCGAGGCAAATTACCATATGTGTGTGCTTGGGGGAGAGGGTAACAGGGTGTTAAGGAAACTTCCCTGTCCGACCATCCAGGAGCTGCTCTGGCAGTCACTCTTGCAGCACCTGAGCTGGGACTGAGGCCCCTTTGCAGCTACACACCCGATACTCACACTGTCAGACCAGGTTTACTTACTGGCTCGACCCCAGGTTTCCCATAGCAGAGTCTGAGACGTCCTGATCCTTAAAACAATTTAATCTTGGTGCAGTAACTAAATAACAAAATAACAGCTCGAGTTGGTGCCTCTGAGAAGGGACTGGAAATAAAGGAAACCCTAGGCTTTTATACCCCCACAGTCTATGCATGAGAAAATCTGGGGTCTTCCGCAGAGTCATCAGGTCCTGCTGTGTCTCTGAGTGTCCGGTCCCCTGGCTGGGCCACAGGTCCCCTTCCCCTTTTTTATGCAAAGGGTCTGCAATTCACGGCCCCTTGCCTGGGGCTCCCACCACCCAGAGCTCAATCTGCAGCTGCACCCCAGCTACCTGCACTGAACGGACTCCTCAACAACGGCAAGGCAGAACTGTCTGTACTGGTAACAGTGCTGGGATTCCGTAGGAGGCCAGGGAGGATAAGCGAATTGTGAAAACCTCAGAGGGTGCTTTTGATAGCTGGAATGCTGACAGAGCACCGGGCTGCTGACAGATAATCTCTAGCCTGACTGTGAGCCACCGTCCTTCTGCCCGAGCCCCTGGGCACAGAGGACACAAGTGGCAGCTTTGCAAAGAGTAAGGAAAACGTTTTGCCTTGGCACTTTTCCACCTGTAAAATTTAGCAGACTTTTTAAACATTGACTAGCTATCTGTTGTGAAAGGAAGCTTTGTAGTTTTACTGTACAATGTGAATATAAGAAAAAGTTAGCATAAACTCCTGCTCTGGATGAGCACAGTCCAACATGATGGAATATGAGATCCAGTCGAGTATGAATAAGCCTGTTGTGTTGTGGGGTTTTTTTCTTCCAACACGTGTTGATAGTCCTTTTCTTCCCTCCTCTTGCATTTCCTGGAGTTAATTTAATTGAGGTGGATTTTAAAGCAGAAGACTGAGCAGTTAATTTTATAGTACATCAATCAAATATCTCAGGGAATGTATACAACAGAACCGGAACTGTATATTATATCTCTGACAATCATTACACAGTTCTTAGAAAGAAATCCTTGCTTAATTCACTGGGCCGTCTTGTACACTTGAAATTAATATCAGGGGCTTTCTTTGAGAGCACTCTGAAAAATGCAAAGTGTAGTGAGGATATTTTTGCATGTAAGAGTTGGAACGATAACTGTCAGTAGAGAATTAAAGGCCGTGCTAGGGACTTTGAAAGCAAGCTGGAAGAGAAAGTAATAAATCTCTGCTGGATCCAGATTTTATCAAAAGGAGACAGAATGTCTCTAAATAAGAAATAGTGATCAGTAAGATGAGTGTTTTGTTAACTATTGCTCCCAAGCTTTCTCATGTTTAAATTCCTGTTGTAGCGCTGGCTGTCCAAAGGACTGAATTTAACTGTTTATCCACTTGGCTGGTGGGAAATAGTGGTTAAAAGGAGGTGGTGATAGGGAACCTACATTAGTTTTACTCCATTCTGCTCTTTTAAACAAGAGTTCTCTGTAAGCAGTTTGTGTTGCAGAATAAAGAGAGGAAGTGCCTGTAGGCGGCTCCAGCTGTAGTCTGTATTTTTAATGGTGAGGAATGATAGCAGAATGTTCCTATCCTTTGTTTTGGAAAACTGAAAAATCGTGCTATTTGGGAATAACAGGAAGCGTGTCTACATTTGGGCAAAGCACTTGAAACGGTTTGTGTGTAGCTAAGTCATAACAACTTCAGTATCTTCCTGCACTTGGGGCAGGTGGCTGATTCATGTTTGCAAGCTGTAGGCTGCATATTGCTTTCTTCTGTCAAGTGTGTGGGTCTATGAAAAAAACCGCCAAGGTGAGATCACCAAGCTACACACCTCAGTACATTTCAGCATTGAGGGCCCTGTTCATAATTGTGTTCTCCAAATCCTCATCTTTATGTTCTGCCTTTCCTAGCTCTTCCCTTTTGGAAGAGATATGCCTAAATGGAACATGGAGAACTGCCTCATAGATGCTCATTTGTTCATATCCAGTTATGAGTATGACAAAGCTGTGTTGCTTCCCCCCCCCTTTCTCTTTTTCAATTAAAAATCTTAGCCTAATGCAGTAAGGTAAGGATGTGCTTGTTCTGTTGGAGAAACATGAGTTGCTCTGGTTCATTGTGTCTGTGACCTGTCTCCAGTATGTAAAGAGTGCCACCTAAACATTAGTGTCTGTCATGGGTTAACTTGATAGACACTCCAGACTTAAACCTTCTGTGGCTGTGCTGTTTTTTCAGGTCCCTTGGAATAAAATAGCATCTAGCTATGTAAGATGGCCACAGAATTACAGTACCTTGGAATAAGGGTGCAGTTTGCCATTTTTTTCCTGTGCTGATTTTGTAGGTAGTTCTGTATGAAGGTCTGCATTCTGTTCCACTTTTATGTTTTCCCTGTCCAGTTCCTGAAGTCATGTTTTGGATCACACCATTCTGGTCATACCTAAGGAAGGCTTTTTGTATTTAAGGTTGAGAAGTAACTATTGAGAACAGGTTGGTTGTCAAGTTACTTTACATTCAAATGCACTGCAAATACCCAGTCCTAAATTTAAAGTATTTGCTGGCACTAGAAACACTGGTTGCAGTTAAATATTTGAGGTAAGGATTTAATATTCCAGAGAAGCTCTAGCCAACTGATAAACTGCAGACAGATGCAGCTTTCTGCCCTCTGTCAGATATGTGAGATAGCACAGCCATCTGCACACAGTGAGGAGGAGAATTTCTGCTTACGGTCACTAAGAAACATCTGACCAAAACTTAGTCTCAGTATAGAACAGATGGAAGCCTTTACTGGCAAGGTGGGATAATGCCAAGAGAAATACCATAGTGCCCAGTTATCCTAATTTAATGAGGGTGGCATGAATGTAACTTTTGGAATTACTTAATTTTGCTTCTTAATATGATTATCACTTGTAAAGCAGGTACTGTATTTTGAACACAGTATTTACTATTTAGATTTATTATTCTTTATAGCTTATTATTACACAAAGCAGCTTTTAAGCACCATGGGCTGTAAACTGGTTTTCTAGCTGCCATTGGGGCAAAACTTCTCCAGGTGCTGCAGTGAGTGTACCAACTCAGAGCCAATATAAGTGCTGTTCATAAGGCCGAGACTACAAAACTGAGGCAATCAAGGATGGATGCAAACTTCTAGGCAGCCCTCCTTTCAAGGTGTCGTTTTGGTCCACTGAAATCCCTTAATTGATAACCCTTATCACTTTTTTTTTCCCCAGTCTTAGTCTCTTTTCTCATCTCTACCTTGCCCTTAGTGTCTGTGCATATGGAGGGTAGTTCCTTAGCTCAAACTTGCAAGTTTTGCTTTGTCTTTGAAGTTCCCCCAGCTGTATGGTTTCACATGATGCCTCCTTTCTCTTTTCCCCCATCCAAAATGTTGCTTAGCCCCTATCAAACCATCAAAGGTATTCCAGCTGCTGACAAGCACTATATTCCTGCCCTTGGCTTTCTACATAGCCCATTTTTTGGTATTTCTACCAGGACTGTCCCTCCTTCCTTTCCAGGCAACATAATCTCCACAGTATTTGCTTTTCCCTCCTTCCAGAAGCTTTTCTTCTTATACACCAATGTAACTTCTGTTTTGCCTTGGTTTCTGTGTTATCAACACAACTCCAGAATGTTTTAGAGGAAAAGGGATACATATATTTAGAGGAAAAGGAATACATATATTAAGATTCAGCATTGTTAATTCGTATGTGTTATACTTAATTATTTGCATCATAGGCTTTTCTCTGTTAAACCCATAGTCATCTTCCCCTGGGATTTAGAATGGGGCTGCAAATTCCTTGTGGCCTCCATACTGGGGAAGTTTAAATCTGCCAGAAATTATATGGGAAATTAAATAATCAAAATCTGCAGCATGTGAGCACCTTTTGAAAAGTGTCTTTAAGTCTCATCCTCTTGTCCTTTCTGCTTCCCATCCATTCCCTAATATGGGACTGTGCTGTCACCGTGCCAGTACTGGAATGCAGTTAGGCTTCTGTGCCCAGTTGAGCCCTTCCACGGCCCCAGCCTGCTTCCTATCTTGTTAATGGAGATAACTGCAGCGTACCAGGTGCGAGATGTTCAGGGCATGTCAGGGGCGCCTCTCTTCCCCTAAGACCTGTGAAGTCTGTTCACAGCACCAGAAACATGAGGAAGCCACATGATTCTAATCAACAAGACAATCCTTGTAGTTATCTCCTTACTCTTAATGATTTTTCTTTTAAATTCCTATTTTGCATAATTAGCCTAATTTTCAAGGAAAGGCAAAAAGGATATTCAGTGGGATGTTAGAGCAGATTTATTCACTTAGATTTTCACGTAAGTGAACTTTTACAGTTGCCAAACTGTTTCTTTTGACAAAGATCCAATTATCAAGACTTATTTTTGCACCTAAGGGCAACTCTAAACTATACTTTCTGTCTTGCAGTTGAGGGTTTCTGCAGCATGAGAGAATTGCTGATGTACAGACAGTCCAGCCTGCTTCTGCTCTTGGCAACAAGCATTGTCTTAAGACTCGAAATAAGGCTGAGTTGCCTAGGACTGTCTCACTCCAGCTTACTGCAAGACTAGACGAAGGAGGTGGCTTGTGTGTTGGTGCACTACATTGTGTAATTCCTTATATGTGGATTGTACAGAGGAAGTAAGCAGTGATGAAAAAACAAACACAGTCTATGCCTAAGGGCTCAAATGCCAGTTTTGATGCCTGACATAGCTCTAAAAAGAGCTTTTGACTCCTGCTGCTTTCACCCACATTCTCACCTTTTTATGCAATTTTGCAGTCAATCGTTGTTCTTTCTAGTAAATGACAGACCAAGCACCACACACTGAAAATGAGCTGAAAGAAAAATTCTAAAACTTAAGTGTCTGCAGAACCAGTTTTTAGTTGCTTTTCCTCTCTTAACTTGAACTATCTACTTATTTCTGCAGCTTCCTCTTATTTTAATATGGCTTTGGGCATGAACAGTGTTATTAGTGTCTTCACCTCACCACCCTCAGGTCCCTAAACAATCTTTTAGGGCAGTGAAAACACATTGTAAATGAAAACTTTTTATTTGCTTTTAACATTTTTCTTTGCCTCAGGACAGTTCTGCTGGTCAGTACACATGAAACTGTACTTTCCAGGTGGCACGTATAGATCCTTCAAGTTCATTGCAGCCTAGTCCTGTTAGGCCTAAGGTAACTAAATGCCACACTGAAGTAATATTTTTGTCTAGGGCTACAAAGAGGTTTGTTCATTGACTTGTGTGAGAAATGTTAGATCACAGATCATTAACCAGCAGCAGCAGGGCTGGAGCTGAACAGACAGGCAAAAAGTAGTGCCCTGGCTTTATAGGCTTGTGTTGGGTATGATGTCTCTCTAACCAAGTTCTTTCTCATGCTCAAACCACTTCCATCCTTGCTTGCAGTCAGCAAACTCCACTCATGCTGTGTTCTGGGAAGACCAATGCAATGGATTTCTTACCAGCCCTGTAATGATACAGGACTGTGCCTGGAGCTTAGACTGTTTGAAGAAAGAGTTCATAAACTGGGACTCAACACACGTCTAGTGAGACATAGGCAAAAAAAATACCAATTAAAAAGTGTTCTGCTAAATTCCTTATCTGTAAAACATTTCTCACTGTCTGTCTAATGCAGTGGATGTCTGTTCCAGGTAACAGAGGTATTTTAATTAATTATAACTTCATAAAAAAGGGAACAAACCTTCAGTTATTTTGTAGCCTTCAGATTCTCCATCAGGTGAGGGATGGCTGCAGTTAATCAAGATGATTATGGCTAACTGATTGAATTATGGTTGCTTTTGAAGGGCCAGGCAATATGCCAATGTCTCCTCTTCCATAATATCCAACAGGAATATTCACTGGTGACAGAATCAAATGTATATTCAGGTGTTTGGGGGTGTGTGTAACTGTAACCAAAGGAGCAGAGTTCAAAGGCATTCTGGTAGGGATGTGCAGAAGGGTCCTGAAAACTTGCCCCAGATTGGATTTTGGAACAGGAACTGGAGCACTTAAAAGCACTACTGGTACTTGGGAGCTCCAGGTTGGAAAAGGCGGTGTTTTGGAGCCACCATGTGACAGTTTAATAATACTGCACTGCAAGACTAATTTATGGTTCTGTGACTTTAAGCATCAGAAGTTCACCAGTTTATCACTGTGCAATGTTCTTGCCCTTTTAAAAATAGTTATATAATGCTTTCCTGTACAATTATATGGGCTGTATGTCAACCCTCAGCCTGTCATGGATAGTGAATTATTGCTGCCTCAGCAAAACTCCTCTCCTCGGAGACTTGTCAGCAGGCTTTCTGTGCTTGGTACTGCCACCTGCACTCTGGCCTAAACCCATAGGGAGAAACAAAATTGGCCAACAGAAATTCGAGGTCTTTGATTAATAAAAGAAGTGAATCTGTTCTGTAGCAGCTGTGATGTGTTTTGGTAATGTTGCAGCTGTTGTTTTACGTTATTTAGACACTGACCTCTTAGAGGAGTGGAACTGAGGAGCCAGAGTGTGATGTGGTAACACTGTCCCTTCTCTCCGCAGACAGTACTACTGGTATGATGAGCGGGGAAAGAAGATCAAGTGCACTGCTCCTCAGTACGTTGACTTCGTCATGAGTTCGGTGCAGAAACTAGTGACAGACGAGGACGTCTTTCCAACAAAATACGGTATGTCCTCTTCCTGGGGCTCTCTGCAGAGGCCATGAAAGTTGGCATTCAGCATATGTATTAATACCAGACAGCTTTCTCATTTGTTTGTTTAAAGATTTTGTTGGGTTTTTTGTGGGTTTCTTTTGTTGTTTTTCTTTAAGAGAGATTTTCTTGCAGTAAAAAAGACTTGTGCTGTTGGTGCACAAACTGGGGCGAAAGTCTCACAAACCTGTCCCCTTGGCTTCTGTTTCATCATGGGTGTATCTTTCCCTTCAAGCATTTTGAGATCTTCTAGCCTGTGTTCATAGAGGATAAAATTCTGAAAATAGTCAGCATGTGTGTGTTCAAACAGCCTGCTGACAGCAAACTTGAATTCTGTTTCCACTAGAGCCACAGTACATTAAGGGGGAAATAAACTGGATTGCCAGGAATGCGGTTTGCCTTCTGTGCCCAAGGCTCTAAGGCCTTGTCTGTCAGAGAGTTTGCAGTTTCCTTTCCCTTACAAAGATTAAATAACAATGTGATTTTTAAGAGCTGAAAAGCAATAGGAAAGTGATTTTAACTCAAATTTGTATCCTAACAAGATTGCTACGTGCAATGCCTTTGTTTAAGGGGAAGAAAATAGAAACCCGAAGTTATTTTTGGTTGGCCTAATCAGGACTAAAAGCAGCTGGCTTCTTGAGCCACTTGAACAATTGGGAAACTAAGACATTACAGTATAGAAAATACTAAGCTAGCAGCCTTTGCTTACAAGCAGCCTGATCTGGAAAAAGGCAGTGTCTAGTGAGACTGTGCCTAATAAGCCAGCTGCAGTTGACTTTTTTTTAATATACCCATTCAAGGGCAGTGAGGGCATTCCATGCGAGTGATTGTCTGTGAGGTCAGGGGGCACTTTAGACCAGTAACAGACTTTGTATTGTGCATCACAGGATGGCAGGTGTTGCTTTTCTGTTTGCCTCAGTTTCACTTTCAGTGTTACTAAAGTAGTTACTGTGCAGGCCCAGTACTCCAACACTTGCTCTAGGCAAACACAATTTCAGCTGCCCAGAGCAAGGTGACGGATGGAAGGAAATACTGGGTGCCTCCTATTTTTTTCCCATTCAATAGAATTTCAGCAAGAAAATGAGGGAAGTCATTATGTAAAATAAGCCAAATGGCCACACACTACCAAGGCCCAGTTACCTTGGCTTCCATTTCAGGATCTGTGAATTGGTTTCCTGGGGAAAAATTTGCTACTACTGGACAAACTAGATAAGGACCTAGAAGAATCTCTCGTTATTTTTACAGCCAGTGACAAAACATGTAGTGGTTTTGGAGAACAATTATACTTGCTTTGTGATCTTTGAACCCTTAAGGTTTAAAATTTAACTTCAAATGAAAATGCTTAATACCTCCTTAGATTCTTCCCCTGAATTCCTGTAAAAAGAAAGATGACAGGATGATAGAGGACCCTCTAGTTGTCTGCTGTATATGGTGGGCTAGTTGCTGTTACCCACAGATCAGCCCACCAAAATGCTGCTGAGAGGCTGATGGTAAGCAGCTGGTGCTGTCATGGTGTTTCTCCATCTTCCTTTCAGGCAAGGAATTCCCAAACTCATTCGAGTCCCTAGTGAAGAAGATCTGCAAGTACCTGTTCCATGTGCTGGCCCATATCTACTCCTCACACTTTAAGGAGACTTTAGCACTGGAGCTGCACGGACATTTAAACACACTCTACACACACTTTATCCTATTCATCAGGGAGTTCAACCTCGTGGACCCTAAAGAGACCACCATCATGGATGACCTCACAGAGGTCCTCTGCAGCAGCAGCGGGAGCAGCAGTAACGGGAGCGGCAATGGGAGCAGCAACAGCGCAGGAGCACAGAACCACGTGAAAGAGAGATGAGCCCTCCTACAGGATCAAAACTAACATTAAAAACAATATTATCTATTCTGTGTGTATGTGTATGTATATGTTCAGATATACATACAGACATATACAGCGATGAAAGCTGAAAGCAATGATGCTGCCACCACAGGACGCGCAGTCGTACAGGACTGTACGGAGCTTTGGGTTAATGCGCCAACTGGCGAGAAGTTGCACCAATTTTATTTTATTTTCTGTCCACTCCTCCTTTTACCTATTCAGATGGAAGATGAGTGCTGTTTTTAGAGAAGAGCCAAGCTTGAGAGTGGGGCCACTCTTGGATTTTTTGGTTGGGTATTTTTGTTGGTTGGTTGGTTGGTTGGTTTTTTGTTTTATTTTCTTTGGTCTTGAGTGCAAGCCCTTTGGTCTTTCTAGGCTGGTGGTCCTGCCATTTAAAAATATCTATTATACTATAAGAAATAACTTTTACTTGGAAGTGGCTTAAAATGCAGGTTTGTTTGGGGTTTTTTTTGGGGGGTGGGGGTGGTTTTTTGGTTTGGTTTTACACAGACTGCCTCTTAACCCTGCCAAAAGCTCCCCCATTGAGTGCATCTTGCCCTTTGTTAGCTTGGAATTGGAAGAAACTCCTGGCTTGACTAGAGTAGCAACTAGGGGCTTGCTACATGTTGACAGTGGGCATGATTCTCCAGTTGTCCCATCTGTGTGGTCACAACATGTGAACGTGCAAGAGGATCCACAAGCCTTTCTGCTTATTGCTCCTACAGTATATATACTCTTTCCTCTGCTCCCCCGCCTCTTCTTTTCCCAGGCACACCTCTACAGGTGACAGGAGTAAGATCACTGCAGTCCAAAACCCACGTGCCAGAGCCACCACCATTTGCTTTCCATTGAACAGAGGCCCGGGGAGGGGGGGAGAAGGGTGCATTGAGTCAGTCACCGCCTGTGCTAGAAAGATGGCTGTTGGCATAAAATTATATTGTTGGCTTATTTTAGTTCATCTGTTCTATAATAATAAAAACGAATCTATCAGCCACAAGCTTTGTTTTTGTGTTTGCAGCGTCAGAACTCAGCAAACTCCACCCCTGCAGCCTCCCTCTCACCATTGAATGTTCTTGGCTCTGCCCTCAGCCAGCTTTATAAATAATGGGTTGACTTCCACCCTGTAATCTATAATCAATTCCTTGCTCTTTCCAGTAGCCCTGGGAACCACCTCCCCAGATAATCTGAAGATAAGCAACACTTGGAGAGAAACAAGTTTCCTCTTTGTACATGTATCCATTCTGCAAATGCTGTGGGTTCCTGCATATCTTAGAGCAAATACTGTAATCACAGCATCTCTGGATACTGTATTATATCAGTATTGTACCTGGACAGTGATACCACCACTCTCTTTCCTTCACATTTCCACTGAGTTCTTGCAGTCAGCATTGGGAAAAAGCCAAATTTTGTTTGAATTGTTCCTCTATCAAATCTGTGACAGCCTCTGAGAATTGTTTGTTACTGGTTTTGGTCATTATCCTGGGCTATATCCAGGATTATTATAACTGACCTGGCATGAATCCTGGAAGGTTTTCCTGGTGAGGTCTGTAGCTGTGGTAAAAGTCAGTAGAGAGAAGGAAAGGAGAACAAATGCAAAGAAAAAAGTGCAAGAAAAGCACAACCAAGGGGTGAAATTTAAAAAAAAAAAAAAGAAGAGGCATGAGCAGGAAAGGAGGAATAAAAATAAAAAGCATAAGCAAGAAAAAAGCTTGTGAAATGTGCAACAGCAACAACAACAAGTGAGAAAAAGAGCCATAAGTCATAAAAGTGAGCAAAAAGGCACAGGAGAAGGAAATAAAGGAGGAAAGAGAGGGAGTGAGAAAAACCTCAAACTTTGTGATCCCAGTCTTGTCCTGTGTTGTTTGTCTCTGGATTGTGGGTACCTTCCAAACGTGCCATAATCCCGCTGACCTGCTCAGCTGGGTGCTGTTTACACAGGCTGCTCAAGAGCACTGCTTCCCCACCATGTCCTCCAGCTACAGCCTCCATATCCAGACAAATATTCCCATTCAGTCTCCATTCATGCTGATGTGAGCCTTTCCATTAGAATTCCCTACACCAGTGTGTAAAGGGAAAACCAGAGGTCAGCAGCAGCAGTCAGAGCAGTGCCATTTGTAAGGCCCCTCTGCTACTTGCCCTGAGAGCACACAGTAGAGTTCAAGGTAAGAAACCAATAGCAAGAACAACCCAAACCTAAGTAATATCTGGTAATTTATAATCTACCTGTAAAAATGCATTTGCAGTCATCATCTCTTAAAGACCATTTAGAAGTGATACGCATTTGAGAAAGGCTTGACTTGAACAAGAGGCAGTTCAACCCTGGAAAGACTGACCTCACTGAAACTCTTAATTTCCAGTCACAACACAGTGATGTCTGTATCAAAAGCAAGGGTGCCTATACCTTAGCTTCCCGTAAGAGAACTGGCAGAACCTCAGAGGAAGTCTGGGAACACATGTGTTGGCACAAAGCAGCAAACCCTTAATTCATCTACCAGAGAACAGTGAAGTACCACATTACCTCTAGAAGAGCCCGCTGTTGCTCGTGGCAGCTGTCCCACGTTTACTCTGCAGGCATTTGATATTCCTGAAAGCACAGACTCTTCATCTAGCAGGGTAATCGCTTTATATTTTACAAGCAGTTAACAAGAACACAAATAATGAATCCTATTTTAGTGTAGTCTATCTTGTTGGGTTTAGCAGTGGGAATAAGGAAAACACTGAAACAGTGCCAACACCAGTGTTGTTCTTGTTAGGAGTAAACGTTACTGTAAAGCTCAGCCTCAAGGCGTTGAGCATATTTCAGAGGTTACTGAATTATGCTGTAGTAACATTAGATACAGAAGTGCCACTGAGCCTTCAAAGCTTGTCAGTGGCTTCCTGTGCTTGCAACATGTCACTGACGACCCACACTGTAAGCACTGAGCCTGAATTCCCCTGTATCTAAAAGACAGGCTTAAGTCTTTTAACACTGAGGAAATCATCATATTGCTGCTTTAAATGTGTTCTGTAAATAGTTCAAAGTGCTGTCAGAACAACAGAGACACCTTAATTATCCTACATTCAAGATGCCCCCCACCCCCAAAGATCATGACATGCCATACCTTTGTTTAAGGGTTGCTAAGTAAATAAGATACCCCAGAGAAATAGTCAAAGGCTGCTAGAAGACACATTTTTGAACTATCTACATGCACACACCCCCACCCTGCCAAACATGCCTTTCGCAGGCCTTGTCAAACTCTTAGCTTTACACCTGCAATTTCAGAATCCCTAACCAATTTTCGGGCCTAAACCTACGGCAGTGAGCACAAGCCATTGCAGGGCTGAAGTCTTTCACTTAACAAAAGTCATATGTATGTTCTGTTGGATCATGTTCCTGACATTTGGTGCTCTACACACACGAGCGATGTGCAGAAGAGCTGAGGTTGCAGAAATTTATAGCAATAGGGTGAAACATTATATGAAGGCTGAAACTTCACACACACACACATCCCAATTTTGTCATTATCCATAAGTCTTTGAGGCTGCAGCATCCTTAGGAAATCCAAGCATAAATGCCTGTAAATACAAATAGGAAGAACAGAATTTCTTCATGCATGCCTGCATGCCATCTGGAATAAATACCAGCAGCAGGTAAGCAAGCACCAAGGTCAGCAGCCTGTGTCTGTTACATGGGCTACCTCTGGCCACTAAGGGAATGGGACATTGGAACAGTGCCACCAAGTCTTTTGCACAGAGAAACAGCCACCTGTAGCTTTAACCTCAAGGCAATGAAGCTGTGTAGAGATCAGCAGACCAGCTTCACCTTAACCCTAAGAAAGGTCCTGAGGTAGCAAGCTGTAAATTCAGTCAGGCATCTTCTATTTCAGCCCAGCAAAATCAGAGCTATGCCCTTCTTCCTTGCCTGAGAATTGCAGAAAGTTATCAAGTCTGAGATCCCATAGAACACACTCATTTTATATATGAGTAACATCCTTTTGCCCAAGAAAGTTAAGAAACTCAACCAGAAAAGAACACTTTGCTGACAAGATCTGAGGAGAGAGAAAGGTACATCCTGGCTCTGCAGTACCACCAGTTCTGGCCAATCACGTGCATACCAGGATGCTCCTGGAAGTGATAAGGAGCTAAAGGTGGACGCTGCCAGGTGACAACTGGCTCCTGCACATTAGCAGAAGACTGAAGGACTGCCACAGAAACAAGCAGTCCCATAAAAGAACAAGCCAGCTTTATGAAGCTTACTAAGCATGCTGATCTCATCAAAGCCATGCTTCATCAAACAAGCCTTTGCTCACATTCATCATGTAACTTGTCCCATCCAATCCTTAGCTCACCATTTCAGCTGTTCACAGAAAGACTCGAACTCAGAAATACTCTTCCATTATCTAAACTGCAGACAGAGGAATAGGCTGTTGTTTTATTCTGTTCAAACCTACTGAATAAAAGAAACCAACATTTGTGTATGTAGCACAGATGGCAACACCAGGCATTTTATATCGGGTTCTATTGCCCGGTTGCTGGCACTAGGCACAGCAGAGGTTCAATAGGGATAAGTTATCCATGCTGCTGGCCAATACCCGTGCCTGAATATAAGCCCAATACCTGAAGGATTTCAAGAAAAATGTGGTATCTTTACATGATATAGCTGTATGCAGTATAGCCAATTCTCAATATTCCCAATGGAACCGATGATACAAAGTGAGAAAAACACCAAACAGCTGGCAAAAAAAACCCTCAGTGTGCTAATGGGGTCTCTATTCTTCTCATGGACAGAACTGTTTTGGTTGTGACAGCTGATGTGAACAATAAGACTTTTCAAAGCTAGGTTAGCATGTGACTCAGAGAAAACAGAAATTGTTGTGGTAAAGCACTCGGTTGAGAGAACACTCAGAAAAAGCTTTGTCTAGCCAAGGGGGAAAAAAAAAAAAAGAAAAAAAAAGAAAAAAAAAGAAAAAGGACTAGCTACACTTCTTTTTCTGTTGCCTTCTGCTAATTCTTTTTGTTATATCTAAAAAGGAAGCGTTAAAATACTGACGCTTTCCTATACACAGTGCAGATAGTTAACATTCTTTCACTAAGCGGTTCAGGGTCCCTCACATAAACTTTCTCATCCTTCTAATGGTCTTTAGGATAATTCAAAAGAAAGAAAAAGTAAAAAAAGTCTGGGCTAGACAGGCTTTGCACTCAGTGGGGACCAGCCCTCTGCAACATCAGTGCAGATACAGAAAGGGCAAATGCCACCTCACAGAGGATCTCGGCTTCTGTGAAAACACTGCTTCAGCTTGACATCAGTAAGGCTTAGAAGACACCTGCCCCGAAGCAAGTGCTGCCCTCAAGGACTGCAAAAGGAAACCTAAACAAGGAAAACAAACTGGTCCTGGGCACCAGACACTAATTTAACTACCACACTAAACTTGTGGAGTAGTGCAGAGTTCCTCCAGAAGGGCTTTAATGCCATTGCACAAGGAGTTGCAGGTGAACCCTGAGTCTGATAAAGAAAAGAAAGGCTGCACAGCTCTCCAGCACCACATACTCATCCAACCCTCTAAGGCCACAGAGCGGTCACAGAGTCCTGTTTCTGCTGCTTTCTATGTGGACTGAATTCATTTAGGAAGGACTTCTACTTGAAAGCTCTAATTTCAAGCAGATGAAATTTCCTAAATTACTTTTTTGCTTTGCACCCTCAATTGCACTTGACAAACACAAAAACCTAATTTCCCAAATCAGGATTTCCCAAATAGGATTCATTCCCAAAATCATCTCAAGGAATATTCTTTCTGTTCCTAGGCATCAAAGCTGAGGTAGAAGAGCTGCCTCTCTCATGTAAAGTCTGGTAGACAATGAAATAGCTATTAATACAGAAATTCATCCCACTTCTCTGTCTTGGCCAGCCTGAGTTTTTAGATTAGTTTTATTACAAGCTAATGCTGTAGCCTTTACTGTTTTAGTCGGGACAGTATGTCTGATTTTGGATGACTAAATGCAAGGAATAATTTTACTCAGCAAGGTGGAAATACATTAAAGCACTCTGTAACAAATTTGGGGACACTGGTATTCCATACAGCCAGAATACATCTGCCTAGTTAAACAATTTATTTTTATGAATAAGGAGGACCCTGTGCTTGGCTCCACTTAAAAAGGATAATCCAGAACAGGAAAGTGACATAATAATAATCCAATATTTTTTACCTGAAATCTCTATAAAACCTGTAACAGAAAGAACTCTATGTCCTTTTCAGCCAGGTTTACTGACACTCAGCAATTTAAGAGGGTTAATTTGAATCCTTGTGGTGATAAAACCTGTCTTAGCAGGAGTAAATACGAGAAGCAGAAGACAAATTGTGCTTGCAGACCAGCTGTACCCACTACAGCAGAAATATGAAAACTTCAGCTACCTTGAGAACATTTTCAAGAGAGCACAAATACATGTATTTGAATAATCTTACTAGTTTAAAACTGATTTAAACTGGCTTATACAAAATCTACAGAACAGATGCTGTGCTACGATGAGTGTCACAGTCTCAGCATGTGAGGAGGATTGCAGCATGGATGGGTAGTTCCTAGCAAATCTTAAAACAAGATGGGCATCACGACCTCAATATCATCATTGTTCATTCATTGTTATACAGTGACAGTCACTGTCTGTAGAAGAGCAAAGAACCAGTATTTCCTTGAACGGCATCTAGTGACCCCATAAGGTTTATGCATGGAGTCCCTCATTTCACCTCCCAGAGGATGACAATAGGAAGTAGATAGCAGGAAGGTAGTCAGGCACTGCAAATCAACACTTGTCAGTATTCTGCTGCCAAACAGAAATCATAATTTGAAGCCAAGACATTTGGGAAGAATCATGAAATCCATAGAGTGAAAGAAAGCAGACACACAGTTCCTGGACAGGTGAGGCTCCTTCCACGTGAGATTTTCAACTACAAAAACACTACTGGAGTTCAAGACTTAAAGCAGATCAGTTCAAGCTCACACAAAGCCAGCACTGAGGCACCAGAAGACTGCATGGTGTTCCCTGAATCAAAAGCAAAGCCTGGTCCCTTACAACTGCAAGCGATTCTGCAATAGACGTGCAACACAGAGATATAGGGTACATTTGTATCCTCCCAGCCACAAACTCCTCACTGCACACCACGATGGAAAGCCACACTTCAGACATGCTGCAGTAAACAACCAGAGATGCTCAGGGAGCAATCAGTACCTGTGCTGCTCCAAGTCAAGCAGAGCCAAGTCTGACCTTCCTTGTTGAGCAACTACCGGGCTCCCTGGCAAAGGGAACCGTGCTGCACTGTGCTTGCAGGTAAGGCACCTCAAGCAGAGCCACTAAAGAGGGAAGGGGCATTTTGCAGACCTTCATGAAAACACAGTCTGATATCAGCTGTCACTGCTCTTTGCTACTCATGGTCTCACTGACCTGTTTGTGCTTAGGGCCAAGGAAGGCCTGGATGCTGATTTTGCGGACTCCCGCTGGCACGTGGCTGGGAGCTGGTTTGACATCTTCACAGAGCCAGTCCTGCCACACACAGATGTTCACAGACCATCGCGATGATCAGCTGCCCTGGAATCACCTTTCTTCTGCCTTACATTGAATTTAGAAACAAGATGGCAACCCTGTGAATGAAGGTAATCTTGTGGTGCAACCACTACTTAAATGTGAAAGCACAACAAATACTACAATCCATCAAGGAATTTTGATTGGATTAGAAGCCCTCTGTGCTCCATTATAATCTCCCTGATGAAGGCAAAAAGCCAAATCCGGAGTAGAGACATTAAACCCCCCATTATAACTGCTTAATTATCTGTTATTACTGGATTAACATTCATTTCTGATCCAGGTGCTCCTCAGATAAATAGCTCAGGTGATTTATAACAGCACTGCTGTACTTTGCAGTGAAAGACTTCTGGCCCAAGAAGTGAAAACAGAGGTTCTTTTAAAGGCAGGTGTATTCAAAATGAAGAAAGTTTAAGCAAGACTCTATCTGCCTGTCCTTGTTCCTTCCCTAATCCAAACTTCTGAACTGCTGCCTGATTTCAAGCAACCTGCAAGACAGATGGGAGTTTCGATTCAATTAGAAAGTTTTTACAAGTTTTACAAGAGACAAGCAACAATTGAAAGGGGAGAAAGCACCTGTAAATGAACCCTTAAGTTTCCTGAGTATGGAAAAAATTGTGACCTCTGCTTCCCTGTTACTAGATGCCAAAGAACCTGCACAAGAACACTCATAAAAGTCCCCAAAGGCAAAGGGACAGAGAGCTCAAAATCACCCACAAATCACAAATGGTAAGAATTTAGCTTCCAAAAGGAGGGCACTCGTTTCACTGCTTGCACAACTGGGACAGTCTGCATGATCCAGACTTTCTCTGCAGTCTCTGAGTTGGCAGGTACCACACTGGATCTTGGTGCTATACCACAAAAAAGACAAGAAATGCCAAAACAACTTTTCTTTCATTATCAAAGATAGAAATATAGCCTTTTTATCTGAAAAGAGCTAGTCCAAAGAGATGTGCTGAGAAATGAAAGAACCTGTCTTTAGGAACAGGCCACTGAGGAGATTTGCAGACCTGCTCACTGGAACGTGCTGTTGCTGGGTTAAGATCTGGATTCAAGTTCCAGCCACAGAGTTCCTCGGTGAGAATCATTGAATTGATCTTCATCTCAGTTCCTGAGTCTGCATGAAGTGGACAACAGATACCTCTTTTCCTTCTCCTTGTCTATCACCACTACATGGAGAAAGCTGACCCTTGCTGTACTATCAAAGAAGGTAACAGAACAGATCTGTAGCTTTCAACCTGAAAAACATATCACAGTATTTATCTGTCCAGACTTCTGTAGTAGTGGGCTCTACTTGACCTTTTCCTTCAAGAAGGACAAAGTTATTTATGGTTCTTCCCTTCATGCAAACAGACCGATGTTTAGCTGTGACGCTGTTACACCAAGACTGAATGCTGTCATCTCTCTGCAAAGCTATGTAAAAGCTACAAAGGCTAGAGAGAGTTATATCCACATCTCCCTCCTTCTTTCCTGTCTCTGCACAGCACCACTGACAGCAGGCACGTGATATAGCTTGTAAAAGTCTTTAGGAAGCAAAGAGAAAAGACAGTGTCTTTGCTACCCTGTCCTCTCTGAGGAAGGGCCTGTGTTCTAGACATAGCTCTTCTCCACACCAGCTAATCACCAGGGCATTGTACAGGGCCCAGCACAAAAGCACTGTAGCACAACTGCCTCACATCACCAGTTGTCCACATAGCATGTAATGGGTAACACCGTGTTTTGTCTCTCTACAGGATTTTTGCATGCTACAAAAGTAATCATGTTTCTCCACTCCTCTCTTGAGGAGAGCAGAGCACCAGCTTTCTATGTCTCACTGCCATTGCCACATTAATTTGAACCACCTCAGTCTTTTCTAATGCATAAATCACAGACATTATTGGTCCTCTTTTAAACATCAGGCCGTATAAATACGATTCCTCCTTCCCTTAATGCTGATTTGTGTCTCAATTGCCTGAACTGACACACACAGCTCCCTATTGGGGCAGTGGCTACGGAAAATTCTGCACTGCTACCTCCTAGGACAGGACCAAAAAGGCACACACAGCCTCCATGTGCTCATTAAAAGGATGGCCTAACCTGGCCTACAACTGTGTTTTCCTCTGCCTCCTTTAAACCATCACCCTGGCTGATGCACTCCCCTGCTGCAAGGTGCAATGTGCTCTATGGACCCCGCGGAACACAAGGAGTCTGAGGAACTTGTCTGGATGCTGATAGAAGAGGCTGCAGAGACAGTCACTGTGTTCCTTCTGCACAGTGGGATTGAGGCCAAGCCAGAGCACAGCACGGCTTGGCTGGGGATTGCAGAGGCACAGCAAGATCTATACCCAATCCCGAGTCTCTCCTTGTAATCATCCTCTTCTCCCTCAATGACTTGGAGGTGTCAGAGTTCAGGGCTTAGTTCAGGTACTACAAGCACTACAGTAACAGGGGATTTCCAGTGGATTTGAGGATTGCTTAGCCACGTTCCCACAGAACAACAGAATAATTTAAGTCAGCACATGAAAATCTCAGCCACAGTACCTGAACTAACCACTAGAACCACTTTCTATAGGCATGGGTGCTGCAGGTTCAAAGCTGTTGGAAATCCCAACAGTTCTGTCACACCACCTGATATCTAAACAAGACCTGGTGTACGATCACACCACCCTCAATGACTCAGCTCTCAGGTGGGGGTACTGTGGGATAAGTACAGAGCTGCAGCACACAGCACTGTGCTGCAGGACAGTCTGTAGTCATGCCACCAAACCTAACAGTATCAGAGGAACCTTCAGCAGACAGAGAACTTGCTAGTTCTCTCTTCACCCATGTCCCTCCCTGTTTGCTGCAAGGATACAAACCTTATGTATGCCAGGACTTTACAGGGAGCAAGAAGACCACTAGCTGCTCAGACTTGTGGTAGGTATACATGCCCATTCTGCCCCATGCTGCCATTTTGCCAAGGATTCTTATTTTCAATTGTGTTAGAGTAATGTGATAAGCTGTTACAATTTACCCAGCCAAGGAGGAAGGCACTTCCAAGCCTGGGAGTATGTCTGTGCTGCCTCAAATACACAGACACTTCAGCTCCTGGGAACTCCGAAGCAGGAGTGAGAGAATCAGTTCTGCAGGGATACCTGAAGCACCCACAGACAAGCTGGCTCTGGAACTGGATCCAGTTGAGCTGCATTAGCCTGGAGCTGTGCCAGCTGGCAGAACTCAACCACTTCCCAAACCAGCTCAATTACAGCAAGCTCAGGCATCTCTTAAGCAGAGTGTTGTTTCCAGCCTCTCAGCAGACACATCTGCACTGTCTGCTTTTGGTGCCTATGGGGAAAGCAGCAAGCTGCCTGTTCCTACTCATGAAAAGGAGGTACCAGACTGACCACAAGGTTTACTATCAGACACTCTGCCTTGCCTCTCCATTGCTTAGCGCAGTGAAAATAAATAAGAGATCACAGAATCACAGAATGGCCCGGGTTGGAAGGGACCTTAGAGATCATCTAGTTCCACCCCCCTGCCATGGGAAGGGACGCCTTCCACTAGACCATCCTGCTCAGAGCCTCATCCAACCTGGCCTTGAACACTGGGGTTCAAGGGGGCATCCACAGCTTCTCTGGGCAACCTTACCACCCTCACAATAGAGAATTTCTTTCTAGTATCTAATCTAAACCTGCCCTCTTTCAGTTTGAAGCCATTCCCCCTTGTCTTGTCACTACATGCTCTTGTAAATAGTCTCTTTCCATCTTTCTCACAGGCTTCCATCAGGCACTGGATATTTTGCAATATTTATTATTTGGATAACAGCAGCATTTAAAGACTGCATCAAGGCCAATGGCAAACATCATTCCTGGACTAAGTTGTAATCCTTCTGCTGAAGGCCTTATAGAACAGCGGACAAGCCATTTGAAGGAGACAACATATAGAGAAAGATGGTAGGATGAAGCAGCCTGACCAGCCACCAAGTTTATCGGTTTTAGGCAAAAACCAGCTCTCCACACACCTCTTAAACTCCACCCTCTGCATTGTCAAGTGTCACAGAATACATGCACTGCAAACACTGTCATCAGAAACATAATGAGCATAATCTGTCTCTATACGAGAGGCAGAAACTCCATCTCCATCCCCACAGGAGGACCTGCTGTTCAAGAGGGTTCATACTCCTCCAGGCCTATTTCTAGGGCAGCAGAGGAGCTGCTATACTATTCCCAGAGCTTCCAGCACCCGACCACTCACACTGCTACATGAGAGGATCACAGAATCATAAAGGTTGGAAAAGACCTCCAAGATCATAGAGCCCAACCATTAACCTAACACTGCCAGGTTTACCACTAAACCATATCCCTAGGCACCATACCTACACATCTTTTAAATCCTTCCAGGGATGGTGACTCCACCACTTCCCCAGGCAGTCTGTTCTAATGCCTGACAAACCTTTCTATGAAGAAGTTTTTCTGATTTCCAATCCAAACCTCCCCTGGCACAACTTGAAGTTGGTTCCTCTTGTACTAACTCATGAGTTCTCACTGATGTTCTGCAGTGTGGCTGTTCAAACCGTTGTCCTCAGGGGAGGACAAGGGAGCCTGATGCTTTCTGAAGGACCAGATGAGAGGAAGGTCGGGTGAGATCTCACTTCTGCACTCCCACTTAAAGAGCTGCTCCTACTTTCCTACTTCCTTCTCTTGCTGTCAAACCAGACAAGATCTCAATGTATGCCTGGTCAAGATCCTGAAGACCCTGTCAGCAACTGCCGAGTCATTATCTGTACATGGATGAAAATTCAGAAAAGCAGAGAATCTAGGAGAGCAGATAAAATGCAGTATAATAGCAGAGGAAAAAATTGGGGAGGTGAATAACGATCTTGTGCTGGAAAGGCACCTACCTATGTGATGTGACAATTTAGTATCAATGTCCAGAACCTAATGGAGCAGCAAATAGACCCCATTTTGGTCAAGTCTCCCCACCATCGCAGTGTGGTCTCAGACTAAGCACTGAGCCCTTCACCACTGACTCCAAGCATACTCGCAGCACCAAGCCCTAAACTAAATCTAAATTAGAAACAAGGAAATATCAGCATGGACTTTTACCTCCTTCTTTGAATGCAATTCATAACTCAACCAACACAGGTCTCTGCCAAATGTGGCTTCTGGGGTCCTCCCACAGCTTGGTAACACCCAAGAACAGGGCTGCCAGCAGCTGCAAAACCACCAGCTCTGATGTGAGGCAGACTGCAGGCTGCACAGAGTCTATTTTACAGCTGTAAGTTACAAACTATTTAGTCTCCCATCCACATACACTCATTTTCACATTCAACACAAGGTGAAGGGAAGAGAGTTGTGCTTTCTCACATACCTGCTTTTACAGCAGAGAAAGAGGCATCCTGCTTTACTGCTCTTTCTCAGCCCAGTTAAGATTTCAGTCCCCTCTATAAAGTGCTGACAAAGCCATCATTGTTGTGTCATCCAAGTATCCGGCAAATAAACACCTTCGCACTCATTGGTTAAGGTTGTTATTTGAATCTACTCCTGGATTCCCTATAGAACAATCTCCAGGAAAAAAAGACCAGGACCCTCACAAGCCACACCATGTACCACAGACCCTTGTGCCGGTCCAGGTATCCTCTGCACAGGGTCATTCCAGGGACATTTTGGTGCTACCAGGATGCAAGCAAAAGAATGTGCTTGACTCTGACATGAAGTATAACAACATCTGACTAGCTCACATCGATAAGTCTCTATCAGGAGCCAGCAACTTCAGGGATCCACAGCAAACTGGCTGTGTTTCAGACAAAAGAGCTTCCTGTTCAATGCCGAGATTCTGCTCAACTGCAGTAAACCAGGAAGAGTCTAATTAAATTATCTACTTCTTTTACCACTCATTTAACAGTTGTCCTCAAAGTTCTTTGAAAAGGAGGTGCTGCTGCCTTCCACAGTTTCTTATCTCTTCAGTGGTAAGAAAGGAGAGCTGCCCACTGCCACACAGCCGGTAAAAGCCAAAGCCAGGACACTGCAGTCCCAGTACAGCCCTTTTCCCACCATCCTACTCTTTCCACCTCTGCATAGAGGCCCTGCTGCAGAGAGATACCACAGTCCCCCAAAACACTGGCCTAAAGCTCAGTAGATGGGGACCAGACTTTAGTCCCAAGGCCTTTTTTTAAACTCTTCTGTAAACACAAGCTCTACCTACTCCACGCCCATTTCTGCTCTCGTTGTGCAGCTTGGTGCTAAAACTGAAGGCTCTTGGGTAGAGAGAAACAACTTCCTACACTGCATTTATGCACAAGAGTTTAGATCAGGAAACCTGATTAAATCTAAAACCTGATTTTACTTTAAGAAGAAGAATGTCCCAGAGAGGAACCATCCAGAACAGACACTGCAGTTTGAAGCCCCTGTCTCAATGTGAACAGTTTTTAAGAGTATGAGATCTTACAGTAAACACAGCTGCTTTTTCTAACAGTTCTTCCTAGAACCTAAACTGCTTCCTATACCAAGGCTTGCTACTTCCCTAGACCAACCCGTTTTCCTTCCATTCTAGACAGCATGGAGAGAAACGTGCCGCGTTACCAGGGCTGGACCAGTACTGCCTTGGGACCCAGGTATGTTCACACAAGAGAGAACACTCAGCAGAAGCGCAAAAACTGCGACAAAGAGCAGGTCAGCAAGAAGCTGAGGAGGAGAGAAATAAATTCCCCTTCTCTCCAGAGCAACTGTTTCTGGAACAGGCTGTACAGAGAGGTTGTGTAGTGTCCACCTTGGAGACGCTGAGAACCCAACTGAACAGAGCAACGAGCAGCCTGTTTTGAGCAGGTGCCTTCCAGCCTCAGTTGCTGTGTGGTTCTGTGATCCATGCACAGAGCTATCTGCCCAGGCAGAGGTCCCCGACTACACCAGCTAGAAACATCCACCCTTACAGCAAGTAAACTCTTCCTTCTGCTAATGCTGTTGAAGAAAGCTTGTCTTTCCTGACCTTGAAGCTGTGTTATCTACTTTGGCTGTAAGAAGGCGATAATAGCTCCTGACAATGGCAAGAGCCAGTTCTGAGCCGGTGGAACAGGAAATCCCATTTCTCAAGCCCTTCAAAGCCTGTCTGGCACAGTTTCTCTCAGCAGCACTCAGTGAGATTACTGCACTAAAAATAACACACACAATAAGTTGTGCATTTAGAAGAAGAAAGGACTTGCCCTCAGTGTGGGTTTCCCTTCCACTTGTGGCCTCAAGTATCCCCAGACAGTTGAACTACTAAGGTTTTGTTCTCCAAATTAAGCAGGAGCTGCAGCTGTTGAAGAGGTTTTAAATAAAATAAGAAGATTAAAGGGTACAACAAAGAAATAAGATACTTTCCAGTTTTTAAACAAGTGTCTCTCTTCCCTCCCTGTGGTTTTCTATAATAAGAAACTCAGAGCTAAATCTCTTTCTTACCAAAACACTCTCACCCTTCTATCGTGAGCTCACATACAGTTGGTTGTATACAGGTTAAAAAAAGAAAAGGCAGAGGGACCAGTCCTGCAGACTTCCATACAGAACATAATGCCTTGTGAGCACTCTGCTGCAGTATTTAGGACAATGTCCAAGCCTGTTGGGTTAAATGCACTGTCGGAATCAGCAGGAAAGAAGGCATATCTTGTAACAGTAGGCACAGGATTAGCACTACCTAGAGGCCTTACACAGTTTTGCTGTCTTTTCCTATACCTAGTGAGAGCTATTAAAGCTCAGTCATTTGTATCAGATCACTTTTACTAAAGCCAGCCTGACTACTGAGGAAATTTTCATGCATCGTTTGCAAGGCTTGGACAATTTGCATTAGCGCTCTCCAACAAAACTAACTTCTTTCTCAGTCCCCAGACTGTATGCTGGCATGTGGCAGTGAGATTTACCCTCATGACTGTGGACTCAGCTGCTCATTTGATGCATATAAACAATCTATTGCTTATATAGCACATGTCAAGTCCTGGCTCAATTAGTAACTGTTCACCTTAATCACAAAATACATTTTTCATGTATGCATCTATCTATACAAAGTTAACAGCCACTTGTACACACACAAACAGAAAATGCCAACTAGAGTATTACACACTTGCCTTGTCTCCAGTTTACACCTGGAAGGTCGTACTCTGCAGTGTTTTACCCAGAAGACAGATGAATTTTAAAGCTAGTAATTTTTTTCAGTACTGAGTCTAAAGAACTGGGCTCTCCAAGAGAACAAGAGAGCTGCAAAGCTCAGAATCTCAGCAAAATGAAGGGCAGGTGTCACAGCTCACAGCATCTTAACAGCCATCACCTGGTGTTGGGTTTGGACGAAGACAATAGTCCCCACCTGGCAGCAGAGATAATCACACCTCAGTCACAGAGGCATACCAAAATCTCCTGCTACATTTACTATCTGCCTTCAGATTTAAACTATATAATAAGAAGGATATTTTGCGGACAACAGTTTAAATATAAACTCAATTCACTCAGCAGCACAGTCCTTCCTATGCACTACAGATGTAATACAACATCACGTAGCTAGAGTCTGTGTTGTAACATGGCCAAACAAGAAGGCAGAATAAATGTGTGTGGGCCCTAGAGCATGAGGTCTTTCACATTGCAAAATCGTTATTTTCTTATCGCTTTTGAAGACCTTAATTAGCAATACTGGGGATGCTAACTGTGAATAATACAGGAGACATGAAAAGATCATAGAAGTTTATGAACATTTCTGAAAACAGAATAGAGAGTGAAATAAAGAAGCAGCATACAGCTGCTGCCACGCTGCCGTTAAATCCCATTTCCCCTGTATTACACTCCAGCCCGGCACATTCTTTCGCTTTCAGAGATGCAAATGATATACAGCTCGTTCCCACTTCTGGGTTTTCAGTGTTACAGAGACCAAATCCTGCAGCACTTGTGATTCTCCTCATCTTTCCATCTTTGTCAGCTCCTCCACTCCCCTTCAGTTTTAGCAGACCAGTGAATCCCCCAAAGACCCTACAAACACTGTAGCTTTTTCCGAGATAAGAGCGTATTTTGTATGAATAACATGCACAACATTCAAGTGATTGCACTCCTGCTCCTCTCTGCCTCTGCAGCACAAACACCTTTGGGATCTCCAGCACATCTGTGTCCCTCCTACATGCACAGGGGATGCCATCTGCAGTGCAAGGCTTCATTCCCTACCACTGCAGCAGGTGCTAACACGAATATCAAGCCCAAATATCAAGTCCCAGAGACACTGCCTGCCAAAACCTCAACCTCCCAGGAACTGGTCTGCCACAGCTCTGAGTCTGGCACCCTGCTGAGTCTTTACTGCAGCAGGGATGCTCTAGTGAGGCACATCCTCTGCCACTTCTGCCTCAAAAGCTTCAGAGCTGACGCATCTGTGGAAGGTGTCACAGCGCACAAACATCCTCGTGACAGCCCTGAAAGGTGACAGCTACTGTGATGCACTCCAGCACTCCTGATGCACCCAACCTCCTCCTACCTGTGCACACACCCTCCCTGCTCCCTGCACACTGCTAGTTACAAGACTGCCCAGTGGGAGAGGCTTCTGCCCACAGGCCTGGGAAACGACTCACTGGGGAGCAGCTCAATCTGTCCCTGGCAGAGACGGGCTACAGCCTCCAGCGGTGGCCACAGGGAGGAAGTGGGGTGGTGACTACTCCTCTTGCTGTCACAGGGGCTGTAAAGGGACACCACACCATGCCCTGCAGGGTGGCACCTGCCCAGGGTCTGCCTGTCAGAGCAGAGGCTTCCCAGCCCCACTCACAGCCCTCACCTTGCCTTGCAGGAGCATCCCCACATCTGGGGCAGCACCACAGAACCTTCCAGAAAGCCTCCTTCTGCCCTCCCTCCCTCGTGGGTAGCACCCTCCATGGACAGGTGACTCCATGGACAGGTGACTCAGCCTGGATTAGCCAGAGCAGCTCTCTTGGGGGGGACACCAGAGCGGACGTGCTCAGAGTTGGCCAGGATGTGGTGAGTGCAGGGCCAGGACATTTGCAGGGCCAGTGCATCAGACCTGCTGTGAGCCTGGACCTGCCAAACTCTCCCCAGCCGTATGGGAAGTGCCTACTTCTCCCAGGCACGCACCAGCCACGTCAGAGCCCAGGAGGTGAACTGCCAGGTGCAGTTACAAATCCAGCATACAGGAACACCCAAAAGCTGAGCGAGGTGTGACGAGCCAGCAGCCACATGGACTGACGAACCAACCAGCAACAAAACCCCAGACCCACACAAGCCAGGGACGTACCTGATCAGCTTTTTCAAATGTATGTGACTGAGAGTTTCAGGCAGGGAGGGTGGAGAAATCCTTCCTATTGCTAAATCTGGAAGCAACGTGAGAAGCTCAGGTTAGAGATGAGAATAATCACAAGCAGCAACAGTTTTTGGTACAGTGGTTTCCATCCAGGCCAGATCTAGGGGGGTGTCATTGCTCTGAAATTTGGATTAATCTTTCTCAACACGTTACTGCAGAAAACCAGGCCTATGGGGTTAAGCTGTCCTTGCTCTTCACCTGTTCATGGCATGTCAGTGCCGTGAGGGTGGAGCACGCTGGGCACAGCACTATGGACTCTGGTGCTGCAAGGAGGCAGTGTTAGTTCCATGGAAAGGAGGATGATGCTGCCATACTTCAGCTGCCATCTTCAGCTCCTTTGGCGTAGAAAGCCTTGACACGGGACTTACCGGGTCTGGCACTGGTGAGAAGTTTGTTTTCATGGACATAAACTGGACACTCAACAGTTCGTATCTTTACTGAATGAATTTATTGGTTTTTGAACTAAAGTTGCTCACAGTTATTTAACAAGGGATACATCAGATTTTGTTGTCCATTTTAAACCATTAAATAATGTCAGTTTGTGTCTGTATATGTGTGTGTGCGCGCGTGTGTGTCTTCAAAGTACAAAATAGGAAGGATAACAAGAGGTATTGCTTTCATTTATTCTTATATCTTGTGTAAGTAATCCCCTTCCTGCTTGTACCACATGAGTTTTGATGATATAGGTATTTTTAAATTATTATTATTATCTTGTATTGAAATCCCAGCCTTTTGTAGAGGTACAATGTAACAGAAGCATCAAAATCTATACACAAGGGAAGAGAAAAGAGGGAAAAGAAGGACGGGGGTGATGGGAGGGGAGCTCGGAGGAGAAGTAGAGAGAGGGCAGAGGCAGGAAAGACAACGAAAGCAAAAGAGACTAATTTACAGCAATGTCATGCAATTAAAACTGCCCCCCTCTCCTGCACCCTTGCCTCCCCCCCTCCCCAGCCATCACCCCCTGGTGTCTGACATGCACACAGCAATACGAGAGAGAAAAGTTTAAGAATAGGGAAAATAAATAAATAAATAAATAAAGCAAAAAAATTAAAATAAATCCCTCCCATTTGGGGGAATGGGGAAATGGGGCAGAAGTCAAAGGTCTTTGCCCCAGTTGTGTCTTTAAAAATTCTTTTTAATCTTCAAACCTATGTACAAGTAAAACTGGTCCAAGAAGGGGAAAAATGATTAAAAAAACCAACAACGACAACAACAACAAAAAAGAACTCATCCAACATTATCATTAAAAAAAAATAATCTTGCGATACAACATACACCCATAGGAACCCAACGAGCAGCAATCGAAGGTCATAAAAGAGCTGAACACTAATGCTAAGCCTACATTCTTAAAATCTCAGTCAAGAAGTACTTCTCACTGTGTTTTGTCTTCCACGCGTAAAACCACGTTTTTTTGTTTGTTTAACCTTTGAGCTTGGGCCAGAATAAGTTACACTTGGTCACAGAAATCTTGAGGAGGAGGAAAAAAGGCAGCAATTCTTCTTTCTCAAAGTCACAAAATGAACACTTACAGGGTTTCTGTGTCTTTTTTCCCCCTCCTCCCCAAAATAAATAAGAATCAATGTTGCCTCTACACAGTTATTAAACAGAAGATATATCTAACAGCTTATTTTTTTAAATATATATATATGTATATATAAATAACCAAGACCTAATAACTGAAACACAAAAAAAAGTCCCCATCCACCCAATCCCACCCTCCTCCCCTTCAAAAAAAAACAAAAAAACCAAACCAAAACAAAAACTTTATAAAAATATCTTGCAGTAAATTTTAAAGTTTACAGTAGCTTCGTGATTAAGTCTCCCATTGCCCTGACTCCACCTTGTCTTGCTCTGATGAACTAAGTGCCAGTGATTTTGCACACACACACACACAGGAAAGAAAACCCAATATAAGTCTCTTTTCTTCCTCCTCTTCATCTTCTTTTTTTTTTCTTTTTTTTTTTCTTTTTTTTAATAAGAAAAAAATCACCCAAGCCAACAAATGAAACTGGTAACTTAAAGAAATAATAATACTGATATCAATGCAGCACTAGCAACACAACAATTGCCTCTAAATGCAGGGTGTGGTGGAGGATCCAGCTGGTCGAAGAAGGTCTCAGCACGGTGGCACAGTGGCAGGGAGTTGACAGGTGGGGAGGAAGGTGTCGAAGGAGGAGCAGCAGTAGCAGCAGCGGCAACTGTGCCTGGTGACGGGAGAGACAGTCCTTGGCAGACTCTTGTCCCTCTTCTTTGCTACCAGAAGTTGCCTTTTCCCTAAGTTTTAATGTTTTGTTTGTATGTGTTTATTCATTGAACCCCCTCTCCCTCCTAAGTTTACTCCTTTCCCCTTCCAGCAGGTTAAAAAACAAAACGATACAGCATAAAAAAACCAATTACTTTGTATATATATATATGTATGTATGTATGTATATATAAATATACACACATATATACATGTATATATTAAAAAAGGGGGGCAAAAGAAAAGGAAAAGGTGGTGGGGAGAAAAAAAAGGTAAGAAAATCCCATGATGAAGCTCCCCAATATTGTCTTGGTTCAATGCTTAGTTTTGAGTTGCTCCTGGCTGGTTTCTGATGAGAACGCGCTCTGGATTCACGGAACACTGCGCTCCCGCTACACCCGTCTCCTTCCCCACACCCTCCCTCTCCGGGCTGCGTTCACCTGCGCGGACAGAAGTTGCCACGGGTAAAGATTTCACTCCAGCAATTTGCAACCTCCTTTGAGCCCAGACTCTGCAATCCCACAACTGAGCAGATCTCTCTTGTGGAGCACCAAAAAAGAAAAAGAGAGGGGGGAAAAAAAACCAGGCGTGCATTGGGGAGGTGTCTGGGGAGAAGTGGGGGAGAAGCCCACTTCCTGAAGGGAGAGGGGAGGCTGGGAACCTCAAACAGGACTGGTCCTTGGACAGTCTACATCGGTTGCCTTCCGTCAACAAGTGTCCGCAGAGCACAGAAGGTGAAGCCGTGGCTGACATGTTAACTTTTCGGGATAATTCCTGGTAGCAGAGCGGAAACAAGTGGTGTCGTCAGAAACACAGAGAGAGCATGAACAGAACAAGAAACAAAACAAAAGAAAACGAAAAAAAAAAATAAAAAACCCAAAAAATTAGGAAGGAGAAAAAAAGCAAAACATTCAAAAAAAGGGAGGAAAAAAAAAACAATCGAAAAAAACCACAACCCAAGATCTGGTGAACTGGGTTTGTCATCTGTGCTACCTTTTCTTTTCTTTCTTTTCTTTTCATTCTTTCATTCGTTTGTTTTTGTGTTTGTTTCTGAGATATATATTATATATCATATATAAATATATATATGTATATATATACAGTCATTCCTTCATACAAAATTTGTCTATAGACAGTTTTGTACTGTTGTGGCAAGGTATATACATCCTTCTAGTTTAGAGGCTAGCTTGCTAAGGAATATTCTTTCATTCTTTCTTGCTTTTTTCTTTTTGTTTTGTTTTTTTGTTTTTTGATTTTTTTTTCCTAAGTTATTTAATTTTTTATGTGTTTATTTAAGGTTGGTCTTGGAGGCCGACTGATGAGACCATCTTTGCCTTGTCTTTGCCAGCAGGGTACTTATTGTCTCCTCTAGACCCATAGTCATTAGAACCGGAATCGCTCCGCTTGCTGTTTGCGCTATGCTTGGTTGGCGTGCCGGGGGGATGGCTCACCTGCCCGTTCTTCTCGTCTGAAAAAAGTTGTTTAATTACGTCAAAGAAGTTACTCAATGGGCTGCCTGGGTACACAAAACAGAGGAGACAAAAAAAGAAAGAAAGAAAGAAAGAAAGAAGGAAAAAAAAAAAAACGAGAGGGAAAGAGAGAGAAAAAGAGGAGAGAAAGAGAGAGAACAAACAAACAAATGAACAATGGGGTTTTTAACGAGAAGAACATGATGAGGAGATCCAGAGCCACGTGCGTGGGGGTGTGTGGGGGATGAAGACAATGAGCAGGAAGAGGAAGAGTGTTTAGGATGGAATACCTACAGAAATAAAGAGGTTGGGAGCATAAAGCACCTAAGGGAAAGGTCCTAGTTTTCTCCTGAGTGGGGAAGCATTGCTGTCTCACCTAGCAGGAGGACACAGCACCGCGTGACTGAAATAGTTCAGTCCATTACTGGGAGTCACTTGGCCATTTCACATGGAAATATCCATGAATGTGATGCTGGATACAGGCAAATCCCATCCTACTGCTGCTGTTACAAACATGGGGTATTTGCACGTGCCCACCAAGCGATGCTTTGCTTTGCAGCCTTGCTAAGCTCTCTGGCTACACCAGCCATTGGGTTTTCCTTGCTTGCATTTTATTTTCTTCTAAGTATCTCCTTGCCAGCCTGCCATCACTAAGCCTGAAGCAACTGAGTGGTCCAAGGGAAACAGCATTTGAAAAATGAGCTATGACTGAGATGAGTGTTGCCATCTGCATGCGTGGTCTGTGGTTTGTACTTGCAGGCTTCTAAGCACCTTCAGATCTCCCTACAAAGGTACCTGGAAATGAAGATGCTGAATGCATTGTGGAAGCAGGTTGTTATGCATCTAACTATTTCTGGGACCTAGCAGGGTCAAGAACTATTACCTCATTGTCCTGAATTTCTGTTCTCTCTGCAACACAGCCTCCATGGCACTGACATGCACTCCAGTGGAGTTAGGAGCCAGAGAGGGGTTTAGGGTTGTGTGCTAGTAAAACAGGCATCTCCTTAAGCCAGCCTCTAGATCAGGTTGCAGTATTAACATGAGTTGGGTACTGGACAAATGAATCCAACCTTTCATACCATTTGGACCTCCATGCAACAGAGTTATATGCTGTTAATCTAATTCTGTGTCAGAGGATGCGTGGAAGGCCATACCTGAGGAAAGGCTTTAGGGTGCTACTGACGGAAAAGGGACCAGCTACCACTGAAAAGGTAGCCTTTTCAGAGAATTTCTAGTCCCTTTTAATTTTCTTGAGTTGCGGGATTAATCCTTATGAAACACAGGAAGGATCACACTAAACTCTTTGAACATGGATATTGAAGGTGTTTTTTATCTAACGTACACCACTGAGGTTCTGTCTGTTCATGATCATTAAAATCCCATGATGGTTTTCTCAGTACTAGGACTGCTGGCTCTACTGTTCAAATTCAAATTGTTTACATCTCCAGCTCCAGCAAGGAAATAGGCTCCTTGTATCTGCCTTCCAAGGTGGTGGCATGCTGTGAAGAGTGGAATCTTCTGCCTCCTACAATGGGAACATCCAGTCAGGAGCAAAGGGCTTCTTCATAGCAGAGGTTGCCATGTATTCATAGTTGGTGACAGTGGTGGCTTGGTAATATTGTATTTTCCTTCACTCTCATTACAAACATAAGCAACCCACTAACTACAGCAGGTAAGCACTTTCTGCGCATGGTAATTCATCTGAAGAGCTCACTGAGTGCTTTCTGATTCTCTAACGGAAAATGCTAGACAGACATCAACTGTTCTTAGACAACGAAAGAGGAAATACACAGTATTTGTGCTCTGCAAAACTGAACTGGTTACTCTTTTTTTCCTGCCCCGTGCTAACCAGGTAGTTGCTGCTTTCCTCTGCATGTTAACAGGCACTGAGAAAAATCAAATGGCTGGCATATTCACTGAAGGATCTTAATCTTACAAATCTAAATCATCCCTTGTTTTCTTCTACTTGCTGCTTTGTGTTCAACTTTCTGCTTGCCCTGGTTCTGTCTGTCATTCAGCTACACCAGTGCCACAAGCAACTGGCTGTGAGTTTCTGAAAGGGCATCATTCACCCAACTAAGTGAAGCCTTAGTGATGGGCACAAACAAAGAGCCAGGCACAGCACATATCCCAATTTCTGGCTAAGAGGAGAAGGGCTATCAAACTCTCAGTCACTTTGGGGTCAGACCTCCATGAGCTCCACCTGCTTCTGTCTGCGTGCATACAAATGCTTTGGAAAGGGGATATCTGCTCCACATCTATGACTTCTATTTCAGAGATTTCCCTTAGCCTCCCTAAAACTGTTATAGGTTTGTGGGCTCATGCTCTGCACAGACTCACTTCTATCTACTCAGATTCATTTCTACTTCTTTTAGGTGGATACCATTTTTCAATGAAAAGAAAAAAAAGAAAGCAAACACTCAGCCTTGAATGCAGGAATGTGGGCAGATCTGGTTCTTAGGTGGCTTTGGACTCCTCATCCTCATAAGCAAATGGAGTCAGCAGAGAGAATGAAAAAGAGCACTGAAAAAAATGCTGGAGAGGAAAAGATTGCTAGGTTGGGAGAAAAGAGTAGGGCAATATCTAGTTATTCATCTGAGCAGTTTATTCAACATGCTTAGAGGGAAAGATGAGGGCAGAGTAAGCAGGGCTCTGCAGGAATTGGGGAATTCTTTTGTTTTCATGTAGACAGGAACAGTGACAAAGTACAACTAGCAAGAATGGAGCAATAAAACACTTCAGAAATTTTACATCTTGTATTTGCTGAGTCCTGACACAGGATTTTCAGTCGTCCTACTAAAATATGCAGCCCTTGTTTCATCCACCCTTTCTCCTCCCCAGCTTTCAGGTGTCTGGAGATTTACTGCAGTAAAAGTATTTAACAGTCTGCTTTTCTCTGCCTCTATCACTATCGAATTCCTTACAATCAGCATTTTCAGTTAAAATTTTAATGGGAGGTAAGAAATCCTTAGGGATGTTTAAAGAGAGCTACTGAAAAATAAAATAGGCCATTTCACTAACCCTTTCTTTCCTTTGCCCTTTGTACTTGTAATTAAATAGTAGGTAATAACACTCTCTCTGGCAGTCAAGAAAGAACTGATCCTACACCAAGCAATACAGACAATTACTGCATTGATGTCTACGTGCCAGGTTATTAGCCTGCTCTTGGGCTGGTCTACACAAGGAGTCCTCACATTTTTCTCTGGAGATACATAAGTAGGGGTCAGCTATGCTGGAAGCATGAAAATGGTGTGTGGTGTCCCTCCTCTTAGTTCTCAGTTCCCTTTGGGGTTATACATCCAGTAAAACAAGATTCGAAAATGCAGGCGATGATAGATCAGAATAGCTTTTCTCAGCAATCTTCCACTCCTAACATTCAGTGCAAAATGTGTCGTAGGCCTATACACCTTTAAGTCCATCTAGGGCCTCAAAAAGGCTGCCTTTCTCATTTCAGAAAGTGAGATGACATCCCATTTCCTCTGGACAGGGATAAAGGTTCGGCTCACTCATTCTTTAGAACATTCCTGGTGTTTTATGCATCTGTAACTAAGGTCTTCTTTCCCCTTGAGAGCAAATGTTCATCAACACAGAGCAAAGAAGGCATGAAGGGTAGCAAGGGTGAGAAACCATGAGAAGGATCAGAGGCAGGAGGGGAGGTTCAGAGCATTAGGTTTATGTCTATTAGGAGGAGATGGATATGCGCATTTTTGAGTTAGACCATGGAACTGTATGCTGCAAGATGGGGAAGGCGGATGGGTTCGAAAACAAGCACTGAAGCTTATGAAAAGGTCATGTACTGAAGGGAATATATTTAGAGAAATACATTTATGGAGAAGGCACTCATTTGTGGCATGTGTGCAGCACTGTAATGGCCAAGTATCACGAAAGAAGTCAAAACTGTGAATACAATTGAATACAATAAGCGCTAAAAGGAAGAAAACTGAGCTAGAGACAGATACAAAAATGCAAAAGGAAGCTGGGCAGCTGTTTTGTATCAACCCTCACAGTCCTCAGTATTTCATCTGCTGTTCTTAGGAAGTCTGTCTGACATTGATCTAGCCCTGGTGGTGTCACCAGCTTGAGAAGCCAAGTAGAAGCAGAGCACCCAGGTAAGAGAGGAAAGAGAAAATGAGGTGAATCATTCCAGGCACCAGAAGTGACACCAGAAAAGGATGCACCCGCCAAAGACCCTGCTCTGGCCTTGCAAAGATCCTCAGTCCTCCACAGAACGTAACAGGAGATGGTGAGCAATCAGCTTCAGGACAAGCCTGGAGGCTCTTGATTAGAGCCCCAGTTACTGATTAGAGCCTGCTGTTTTGTAACATTTTAAGACAGTCAGATAAGGGCTTGGTCCTCTTTTCATTGAAGCAAATAGCAACATTCCCACTGACTTAACGGAAGCAAACCCTGAGGCATTTCCCTCTCCTGTGAAACCATCACTCTCAAGTCTATGTATTTTTAATGCACTAATCCTTGTGGTGCTGAACACAAAGTTGCACAAAACAAATATGCCATCTGTGGGATTATCCTCTGCCTTTCCTTTCTGTATAGCCTGAGAAATTTTGGGGTTTTGCATATTTAGCTTGGGCTTTAGGAGAAAATAAATCGGAAAACATGGGTCTCCACAGGAAACAGAGACACCTTTTGTAAACCTGACTTACCTTATTCCATCCCTTGTTGCTTTCACATCCTTCCTGTCTTCTGCCTGCCTCTGCTACTGAGGTTTTCTTCCTATACTCATTCCTTACTCTTTACCCCTTGTCTTTTCATCCCTAGGTTCCTCTGTGTTTTGACAGCAGCTGTGGTGAATCACATTACAAAAATTCAACTCCTTTCCTTTCACATAGAGCATTAAAACACTCCCTTAATGGGTGATAATCCATTCCCTTCCAAACTCATTTTGCTGCTTTGACAGAGTACTAGTCCTCTTTGTTAAGACTAGACATTTCTTTTGTTTTTGATTGGTTTCTGTTGACAGAGTTCCTCCTGCCTTCAAAACCAAACAACTTAAAATACGGAACCCATTCCAAAAGTATAAGCGGTGAAAGGGATGACAGAAAGATAAAGTGGCCTGTTCCTCTTTGTTTAGTTGTAGTATTGTGTAGGAGTCTTCCTCCAAACTAAAGAGCCCCTAGCCTAGGCACTGTACAAATACAAATCAGAGAGATGCCTCAGAGAGCTCACGAACTACTGACAGACAGTCCACAGAACAACTCCAGTTCCTTTGCAGGACACCTGAATTGCAACTGGGAAAGTTGACTTACTTTCCAGAGTCCTTAGACTCTGACAGTAAAAATACCAACTGAAAACAGTGTTTTCAGGAACAGACTGCTGCTAGGAACTACTCAGATTATCACATAGCATTGGCACAGGTGTCCATGCTACCAGCAGGTGGGAACTTTCAATTGCCACACACCTGGGCAGATCTGAACAACCAACCTGACATTTAAATGCTCTATAACCCATCCTTGTTCTCATTCCCCTAAAACATCCCATCTCCTCTGCAGGAGGGTGGCCCAATATTTGTGACTAGCCAGAAGCATCCAGATGGCCACTCTGCCTCAATCTCGCACATTTTTTCTCTCTCTCTCAGAAACACACAGAGAAACTGAGATCCAGTTCAGCCTTCCCTTTTACAGACAATATTACTCAGACAGGTAGCTCTTGGGTAATGAGTTAGAGAATGGTGAACACAGGCAGGAAAGCCCCAAAGAGATGAGGCCTATTTCCCTGCTGCTACCTTCTTCAGAGCTAAGGCCTGTGTAATGAATCAGAAACCAAATGTGTCTGTTACTGGTGAATAGCTCTGCCCAGCACCACCACATAACATTCAAAAAAGGAGACATGATGATGGAGAGGAAGAAATCATACATTCATTTGGACAGCTGGTGGCACTGAAAGAGCAGACAAGGATAGTAGTGGGATGAAGAGATGCCAGATTCTGTTGTGGAATCATGCTGTTCTGGAAAATTGGATGGTAAAGGTCTAAGCCCAAGAATTCTTTGTATCTTCCTGTCCTTTTACAAAGATCTGCCTGCACAAGAGTGTGCTGAGAGGGGAAGCTGATGACCCACACTCGTAAAGCCACAGCAGATGATAGTATTGCTGCTACCCAGTCTCTTAGAGATTCTGCTGCTTCATGCCAATCTTTTTTATCTATAAAAATGTCAAAAATGTATTGGCACTTCATAATATGATTTTGGTCTTTTCTGCCAGATGGATGTTAACATATTATGTTATAGGTTTTAAGTTCTCTGACCTGTTCCTAAGGGAGAGATGACCTGTGTATGCTGGTGAAATGTTGCTTCTTCATTTCCACTCAATCATTCACTTCAAAATATGATTTAATCTTCTCAGAAGGCCATCTTAAACTTAGCTTAGTACAGCAGCTTAGTACACCAAGCAAGTATTTCCATGCAGTATCCTGAAACACTGGCTATTATCAATAAAGTACTGTGATCTTAATTAAGAGAGATATCTGTGTTTCCTGTATTAAGTATTACAGAGAAAGAGGAAAAGATCTTGTATTGGACAGTAAAAATCTCACCATAGCTGTCAAATAGGATCTGACATGAACCAAATAGTTCACTAAGTCTGGATTAATTTCTAGTGCCAACTTGCCTCTTTTGTGGCTACCTTCTACAGTGCAAAAAAAGGAGGCATGAATTGGAAAAGAAATCCCTCCTGAATACAACACTAGACTGAAGACACTACAACTACAGTATGTGGGGAGTCAGCCATTCATCTGGACAGCAAAGGATACTGGCAGAACGAGCATGGGTAACTGGGAAACCTGGCTTGAACTCTTTAGAACATCTGACTTACCGCAACCCACCCATTATGAATGAATATGTGATCTTTCAGGTTGATCTTCCTTTTGTCTCTTCACAGTCTGACAGTAGTGAGAAGAGCCTTTCAGCTGGGAGGGCAGTGCATGTTTTTTTCTGTAGATTTCAGCACCTGTATTTCTGTCATCAGTTATAGCTTCTTGAATGCAAATCATCAACCTCATCTTCCATCAAATAGCTACTTTGTGAGAAGCAGGACTACTCTAATTAATCCCAATATGGGTCAGGATCACTTCCAAGAGCACCAAGTCCAGATATTTCCCACTGCTGCTAATACCAGTAGTCTCTAAATCAGCACTCACAAAGCTACAGGCTGCAGCTGCAACCCAAATGTGATGCAACCAGTTTAAAACTACAAAATGTTTCCTAACTTCTCAAGTAGCTTGGGATGGTATTGGCATGGGCTCACATCTGTATGAATCAAACTGTGATTGCAAGAAGCTATGAAGAGAAGCCTTTATTGCAGTGCAGTTGCTCTGTGTGCACTGAGGATGACTGGCCACAGGCAACAAGATCAGATGGCTCTAAATAGGAAGCTATGTCAAGTCCTAAACGCTGGAAGAAAGAGATCTGACTGAGATACACTGGAGAGACACGAAAGGCAAGTGGACTTGCTGTGCTTCTGCTTTGATCAGATCATTTTGGTGATAGCCACTGGTACACACAAGGATCCAAAAAGCTTTTTGTTTAACTCTGGTGCAAGGAATTGTAAGCAGCAATACAAGATAAAAATTTAAAAATAAACACAAGATCTTCTTCCCAGCCTGCACAGGGTCTAAGATTTTGCAGGAACATATGATTGTGCAGTGCCCAACATAACAGCATAACTTGACTGGAGCTGCACTAATTATATGTATTCACCTTCTCCTCCTCTTATCATCACCCACTTTCCATAGACGTGCCACTGATGTAACTCAAGACTTTCCTGAGAGTCATGAGAGATGGAAAGCGACAAGCAAAGATTGCCTTACTTGGAAATGAAATTCATCCTCAGATAGCTGCAGTGGAGACTGGAAACTTTACAGGCTCCCTGGTGTATCTCAGAAGGTAAAGTGGAGGATAAGGAAGGCTTTTCATAGCTTTCTGTCAGCATCCAGCACCTTGGCAAAACATACTAAGAACTCCAAAAAACTAAAAATGGCTAGGAAGGGGAGCTACCAAAGAGTATACACCAGCTTTACTATGAATTCAATCACCCAAAGAAATTCTCAGCTCGCTATGTAAACAACTTAAAGTCATTAAAGTTTGTGAAGACAGACTCTTTTCCAAGCAAGGACTACCAAAATTGGCACTGTGGGCTTCTGTGTGGTGTGTATCAATGGCTCCAGATCCAACTTGTTCAATCTACAATGAAAGATATTTGCTTTCTAATTCCCATCTTTGTGGTTGAAGCTGGAGGGCTTTCCAGTTAGTGTATTATCTTAATTTTTATTTTTAACATAAAGGCTCTTCAGAACCTATTAGAATCTTAATTATATAAGCTATTCCTCAGTAAGATAGACATAAATACCAGATTAGATGGTAGTAAACATTTCTCTAAATCCTGCTTCAAAAGAAACAGAATCCAGTTTCTTTAAAGCTGTGCTGATTTTATAAGGCTTAACGGCAGCACACAAAATGGTAAAGCTTATTTGTCCCTAAACTGATTTGGCTCTGAATACACACAAGGAATAGATCAGCTAAGGTATCACTCCTGCAGGCATTTAGGTTACAGCTGCATTTTACATGTAAAGATTTTAATTTTTACAAGGTAAATTTAATCTTACAAACAAACTTCACGGACAACAGCTCAGTCTTTCTGACATAACAATGCCCATTCCCCTGCTGAGATGGGTGGAAGCATAAAATATTCCACCTCAACGTGCATTTCAACTTTATTATGAGCCAAATTATTTTCTTCTACTGTGAAACAGAAGAACTGTTGGCAGCAGTTTTCCGGTTTGCACAGGTAGGGTTGGTACAGCAGCTGTTATGTCGTTTGGATATTGGCAGCTCCTATGATGCACCTTGGCTATTCCAACATTAACTTGTTTTTCAGTGCCAATGGCTGTAAGCAAACCACTTCTGAGATTGATGATCACTGCTAGCAGAAGATGAGATAACATTTAAAGGACTAGACAAATTTGTCTTGCTGTTAATTACAACATTCAGTGGTTTATAGTGGGTGAAAAGATATTCCTCATTCCCACCAGAGCTTTCACATGGCTGAGCATCTGATTGGCTCTTCCTGCTCCAGTGTTAACTCTTTTTGCCAAAATGACATTCTGTGCTCACTCTCAGAATACAGAACAACGTGGAGGTCAAAACCCCCACAGAATATAGTTTTATAGTTCTTCATGCACTATTTGCTATTACTGGATGAACACTGTGTCAACTTCAAGGGGGTTTCTGATCCTGAGAATCACAGAGGACAACTTGCCAAAAATAGGCTAAGTGCTTGCATCATTCCCTGTCTAAATCATGGGTTCCTGCACACGGAACAGCTCTTCACTCATATGAGAGGGTGGAATTCAGCACGGTGCAGTCACCACTGCTTATGTTGTTTGTGATACACCAACAGGAGTGTGATTTAAAGGAAGCAGCTCCATTAAACCCCTATAAGCCATCCTTTCTCTTCTCTCTCTCTCTGTGTTCTGTCTACGCTACAGCTACCACAAACCAGTCTCCCTGATGGCCTTCACCTTGCCCACTTTGTCCCTTGTTGGATTGCTGCTGACACTATGACAGCTGGAGAGCCTGCACGAACTGTGAGTGAGCAGTGATGCTCTCTGCCTAAAGGATGCAGAGTACTGCCTGATTATCTCTATAGCTCAATTAACTTGCAAGCAATCAGCAGAACCAGCATTTCAGTATTTTTGTATGATGTGAATGTCAGATCCAAGCAAGAAACAAAGCGTTGAGTAAGAAGAGGGATTGGCTGTCTGATGCCTTCAAGAAGCTGAAGGTTTGCCTACAACTTAAATGAGTCACAAGGAGATCAGAAAAGTCAAATAAGAAATCAAGCAAGCTCCTTTCAGAGCAAAGGAAAAACTCCCACCAGCAAAGCTGCAACTTAAGGGAAGAAGACCATCTGAAATACAGGAAGCAGGCCAAATTCTGCCTCAGTAACACATGCATAAACGTAATACTATCTGCACCACAACAACTTCCCTTTGTGGTTACACACTGCACAACAACTCCAGAACAACTTCCTTCAGTTTACAAAGAGGTGGCGTGGCAGTTGCAGGTGGAGAGCAGTAGTAGCTCAGTGATCACTTCCTCAACATTTTGCCTTCCCTTTCACGGAGATATCTGAATTCAACCTTGGTACCAGAATGGAAATCTAAAGAGAACAGAGTTCTCTCCTACAGAATCTGCACAAGATATAAGACAAAACTTCTCTCATAGCATGTGGGTATTTCCATTATTGTATTTGAAGGAGTGAGTAGGGGCACAGGTAATGAAAGAAAGAACCCAGTACATGTGTATTCACGGGAGAAGGAAGCTTAGGGGCAACTTAACCAAAATTCACATAACCCCAAGCAAGTTGAGCTGCAAGTTTTGCAGGAAACTTTTTTTCTTAAACCTAGCAAAATTCCAAATCTTCAGTAGGTTCAGTACTCCTCCAGCAAGAGACATAACATTCTTCCCCGAGATCAGAGTGGCATTATGACAATTTACACTAGCTAAGTGTCTGCCAGATAATATGCAGTGTGTCTTGTGGAGGATTTAAAAGGGTCATACCCCAAGGATATTTGGGGAAGAAGGGGCTGGATGCAAAATAGAATTAAATAATGTCACATTCCTGACTCAATAAATAGCAGGAAAACAAGGGAGACAGCAGCTAGCAGGGCAGCATTCAGCTTCACTGCAGAAAAGGGACAAGAACCATGAATCAACGGCAGCGAGTAAAGAAAAGAGGAAAAAAAATCAGGAAAGAAAAGAAAATCACCGGCCTGGGTTACAGTGACGGAGGGAATCTCACGTTTGTGCTATGAAGGGAAAAGCTGTGGTGGAGCCTGTGCATCTGTGCATGGATGGGGAGGAACAGAAAAAGGGGTATATGCTTGTGTCCTCCAGGTGAGTGAAAGACATAGTAGGCTGTTACAGTGTAGGCAGTCTTGAAAAGAGCAAGGGAGAGCAGGGATAGGGAAGGGGAAGAGGTGGAAGGGACGGGACGGCGCATTATTATGTTGCTCAGCAGGGGCTGGGGAAGGTGAAAAGGCAGAAGGGAAGGAAGTTCTTACCACATTTGGAAAGTCTGCCAGTCATCAACTCCATACAGTTAGTGGTGTCTGGATCATAGAACGGAAAGAGGAGGGAGGGAGGAAAAACATAAAAAAAGGTTTCCACACCTCTGTGCATAAAGTAGTAACTTAGCACATTATCACCTGAAGCAGGAAACATATACACATCTTGGTCTTTACACAACCCAGGCCAAATTCTGCCACCCACTATATGCCAGTGTAAATCTGAGAGTGGATGCTGCTTCAGTACTGCTGCTTCCACTCACCCCTTTATCATAGCCACACGTATCTGCGAGACGTGGGAAATATTCTGCCACTACATTAACAAACTAAAAGCCCTGAATACAGTGTTTCACCTGGCTAGCTTTGCACATTAGCCAGCAACAGCCAGGAAATGTTCAATCAGCTGATATATCCACATAAAAAACCTGGAAAGAGGGAAGAAATACAGCACTGTGCTATTGCACATGGAATGAGGTTACTTGTACAGCTCAAAAACATCTTTTAAATCCCAAAGGATAATGTCGAAGTTCCAACCTAACTCTGTCCCTCTTGTCCAAGTATAGTCTCTTATTCCTCTTGCTTTCAAGGTCACTATTCAAAGGCAGTAGAAATACTTCTGTAAAGGGTGGCAGAATCTGGCCTGAGGACACTACTGTCCACCTTGTGTATAGCTCCCATTACCACAGCCTCTGGGTGCTTCCTACTGGGGTGTGATAAGCAGAAGGAGCTCTACATTCAGCCTTAAAAACAGAAAGGACCAGCCCAGCTGGACACGTGGAACCTGTTGGCAATCCAGATCTGCTGCTGTCAGCCAGGATTCCCTTGCATTTGGCATCTAAATCATTGCGTTCATGAGCAATTCACGGCTGAGCAAGTGGTTATCAGTTAAAACACTAAGCTCAGTCTCAGATCTCCTCTTGCCTGGGCTCCTGATAAACACCTGGGTATTCAAGAAATACCCTTCTCAGAAACATGCACACATACGCTGAAAATCTGTAACTGCCAGGAAGCTCTGTCTGCTCTAAAGTCTTCAGGACAGAGCGAAAGATAATTTCTCAGCATTCCTCCACTTAAATATTGAGAAAAGTAATTTCATAAGAGGGGGAAGAGGTGCTGGATACGCTTGGGTGAGCTGAACCCATGCTAGAAGAGCATCTTTTTTGATGCAGCCAGGCCTGTGCCGGGTGGATCATTTAGGAAATCATGGAGGCAGAGAGGTCAGGTGCTTGGTCCAGTGACACTGGTCAAAGCATCTAGGCAGCAGTTATATGCTCTCCATCCCCAAGGCTAAAGGTAGGCTGGCAGAGGTCAGTGGGAGATGATACCCATGGAAGTTCTCTCAGAAAGGCACAAGATTGAGAGAAAGAGAAAGGGGGGAAAGGGTGTAGGTGAAGGAGAAGAGAGCATTCAAGAACAGGAACAACGTATCAGAGGTGTCAGAGAGGTCAGCAGTTTACCTGCCTTTGAAATCCTTTGGCTAGTCTAGCAGAGTGAAGACAGACTAATCTCCCCAAATACATTTCTCCCTGAAGATGCCTAGCAGATTTGAGAAGTGCCTACAGGTGCTGATTGAGTCAGTGATCAGAAGTCACACTCACGGGTTTGGATCATTTTTTTTCTTCAATAACTTGGAGAAGTTTGTGGTCTCATGCCTTTCAGTGGTTCCTGTTCAGCCCCCTCGGAGTCAACTACACTTTGCTGTAATGCAGTGTGATGCAGTGGTAGAGCTCAGAGCATTCACCCAATCATTAGCAGAACTTAGCTTTGAAAGAACATGTAAGAGCAAAGAAAGTCTCAAATATATCCAAAAGACTGTTTCTGACTGCACCCTCCAACACCTGGAATTTTCCCCTCAAGTGTATCCACACTAACTTGCCATGCAGTAACTAGCAGTCTGGAAACAAAAAAGGTCACATTCGGATAATATCAGAGAAGGTAAGCATTGTGGCTGGTTACTAAGAGACTCCTGAAACTGGTATTTGTTTCGTTCTTAATTTTAACAAATTAAAAAATAATTATGTCTCCTTAAGTTAATACTGTCTTTTTTCTAAGCCATTTGTAGTCAGCATAGCTCTCTTTAGTATTTAAAGCTAATTGTGTAACAGGTCTACATACATTCACTGTGTGATCAGAATACAAACTGATAGATCTACACAGGAAAAAAGGACTGTAACAGAGGCTTTCTGGCAGCATAACTTCTTGGGCTCTGTACCCCATTTTATTCCTAAAAAAGTGAATTTGCATGGTATGGTATTAGTTTCGATGGATAGGGAATTTTTTTTAAAATATGAGACCATGGAAAAATCAAAGGAACACTAATGAAACCTCTAACTTGTCTTTCTTAAAACTTTAATGCACAACTATAATTTGCATTCTCTGTATTGCCATGGTTAGTCCCAGGAACTGCATAGGAATTAAGTTTTATTTGTAATGTTTTTCCAAGACCCGATCAGACTGTTTTTCCCCAATTCCTAAGGCATAGTCAGCATGAGCACACCAGGACCAGCAGCTCATACCGCATTACTTAAAAGACTAACAGTGCTAATATGCCTTCAGCTCCTCTTTTATAATAATTACTTTAATACTTCTTTCATTTCCATCATATTGTAACATCTGCTTTAGTAAATATGTTGTAAATATATATGATAAAGTATTCCATCATTTCTCCGCAGAATTTTCATTCTAATTAGAAAGTCTTAGATTCTTGGCTGTCAGCTTCTGCTCACAGATACTAATCCACAATCCAGTGACTGTGGGATCCAGGTATCATGTGAAAGGAATAAAGCCAGGGTCCAAAGGCTTTTAACTGTCTGAGAAGCGTTGATGGGTCATATAATTGCATTTTTAATGTGTCCTGTTCAATTTTTTAATTAAAGCATAGTAGCAGTGTCAGATCTCAATCCTTCCGATGATAAGGCAATTCCTTATTTCACAGAAATTGCTGGCAGTCCCCCACACTTTGGATTTGACCAAGACTCTTTCATAAATGACATCCAGTTCAGTTTACTAACAGATGGCAAATATTTTGGTTAAAATAAGGCATTCCTTCAAAAGGCCAAACAAGTTCTGAATCCACTAAAAATTGCTAGTGTTCTGTTGAATTTTCTTTCACAATTTTCTTTATTCTTTAATTTCTGCATTTCTATCCTACATAAATTTCACAATGAAGCTGCCTAGTTTGTGATGCTTCTGCTATCTCTGAGTCTGAGACTTGTCCCAGCCCAGGAAATCTCACCCCAACAGCTGCTCCTTTGAGATCTCCAAATTCAGGGCTAGATCCCAGAAAGCACTGAACAGCTCCTGCCAGATGCTCATAGTCCCCAATAAACAGGGAGGGAGATGATGTCAAGGGAGCCACCAGTTCCTCTGGTCTAAGGCAGTTATCATTCAGATTGAAATTCCCCAGTGTTAGTATGCTTATTTGAAATTCTCTGTTCTCTTATCAAAACTCTGCAGAGCCTGGACTTTTTTCTACATGCTTGATTTCAGAACTACCAGTAACTATTTCAGATAATTTTAATGAAGGTTGTTCAGTAATAATACTAAGGCTGTTCAGCAAAAAAAACAGGGCTCTGCCAATCCAACCAGGCATTTAGAGGGCACCTTTTGTAGCTGGGAACCATGATAGCAAGATGAAGTAATTAGTCCAGACACAACAAGAGTGATAAGACATAAAGGGTCACACAAGATTGCAGGAAACAAGAGAAACTTGGGATCTAGAAGAGCCCCAGAAAAACTGACTTGTGATCCAGTTTTGAACTGGCATTTGCAGAGTCCTTGTTTTGAGTCTGCAGCTGAAAATTTACCTTGCAAAGCACTTCATTTGCTCCTTATTCCCTTTTAAGTCTTAATGATAAAATCCTTTGCACATTTGGAAACTGAGTTTCTTACTAATTTTTTGGTAGCAATTTAGCCTACAGCTCTTGTGAGCCATAAAATACCCAGAAATCACAAATCAGTGTTCTAGCAAGAATTTGCCCTGCTCTATTTTGAAGCTAGATATAGTTTCTAAACACTTGTTTAGGCACTTCTAGCAGTAACACTGAGACGCTCTGAGCTTTGAGATGTCAACGGTTAAAATCTGATATGAAGCCAATAAACATAATAAGGAAAGAGAAAACCTTTCCCAAAGAAGTTATAAAGGTTATTTCAGTATTGCTGATTGCCCAGAACATGGGAAAATGGGAAAAAATAAGAATATGTAGCACCCCACACTTAAAATCAAAGCTCAAAGGAACAAGAAAATATCAGGGAAATAAAAATTGATACCCTGTGAATGATCACAGATGGCTTTTGCATGTCCCTATTCACCAGCTGCTACTATTACTCTTTTGTGCAAAGGCATCAGAGAAAAACAGATTATGATTTAATGGAAAGAGTGTTGGGCTGAAACAAAGGCACATATCTGAGATTATCTTCCTCCATGGAGAGAGATCTTCTTATCCCAGCAAAGCGCAGTTCACGCAGGGATTACCTAAGTAGAGATTCTGAGTATAAAGCTCCTGGATGGAGCTACACGGGGATGAGAGATGAGGCTGAATGCTCTCATAGACAGTGAGACTCACTCTTGATGCAAAAGGGACTGTCCTTTCATGGTCTTGCTGGGCTTAGGGGCTTTTGATACCAGTAACAAGTACACAAGGGCAACTATTCTGGTTCAGACCAAAGGCCAAAACCATCCAGTGCTCTGTCTCCATCAGCAGCCACAAAGACATGCAGGAGCGTAACAGCAGGCCAAGCAGACACTTCCTAACGCTGCCTCGCTCACCACTGTCAGGTCAGAGATTTCCTGAGCCTGCTGCAGTTGCTCTGATAAGCAATCCCATAAAGGTTTTTCTGCCAGGGAGTTCTCCAGCCTCCCAGTGAGGAAGAAGTACTCAGGGGAAGATGAGCATCTGCAAGTTCCTCACATGCAGAAGCTGCTTCAGCGAAGAGTTCCACAGGTCTCAGATCATGTGAAGAGATGCTTTCCAATATTTTTTTTGGTACTTGGCTTCCACTACTTTCATATGATGGCCTCTACTTCTTTCATTGGGAAGAAAAAGTGAACAATTTATGCCAGTCACGAGCTGTAGACCCGGTACTGTCTCAGCAACCACAGTACATAGTTCAGAGTCCTGAAATCTTAGGTTAGAAAGCTATGTTGCACTGGATTTGGCCAACTAAGCAGTGGCTTTTAGAAGTACTACACTAACTTTTGGAATGGATTTCATTTATTTACACATTTATTCAGGTAAGGGAGGGAATCTATCTTCCTGCTTCAGAGTATGCCAGAAGAAATATGCACAGCCAGTCTTAGAAAGGAAAAATGGAAGTGAATGAAGGGATATATGGAGGAAGGGAGATTATCGGGTGCTCAAGTATGACACAGAAACACATCTGCCTAGATCAGGTACGTAACAGGCTCACATACACACACACACACACGGATGCATGGGCAACATGACATCTACAAACACTGTTGTGAGCTGGAGGAAATGAAAAAGAGGGAAGTGCATTCTGAAACCCAGGCAAGCCAGCTCAATGGGCTGGCATACTGCATAGCAGTTCAAAGAGGGGCAGGAGAGAGAATGACTGTCAGTGCCATATGCTTACTAGGCCTTGCTGTTCTGCTTTATACTGAGTTCACTAAATCTTCCACTTTTGCAGGTCTCACTTTACATGCATGCACCTTTCACAGCTGGTTTTCATCATCCCACCTGTAATGGCATCTGAACTAAAAGGCAGAAGAAACAACCACACAGAGGAGATGTTTGTGCACAATGAGCTGGGAAAATATCCAGTGTTGGACAGTACTGCTGGTCAGAGACAGCAATACACTCAGAGCCATGGAGCAGGCAAGTCCAAGTGAACTGTGAGCTCATTCTGTTGCAGCGGTGGACTGCCTACAGAGTATCCTCAAACCACGAGCCTCAACAGGAGCCCAACCACCACAATTTCTGTGAGCTGTTCAGAACTGGGCATATGGGAGGGTAAGAGAAACAGAGAAGACTTTGCCTTATTTCTAGTGAGAAAAGCTGATCAATTCCATGACAATTTCTAGGAAGCTCTTGCACACATCTTTCCAACTCCAGACACCCAGCTAAGCAAGGTGCTGAACGCGAACTCTGCTGTCCTTTATCTCTTTGCTTCCCCTAACTCTCACTGACTGGGGTTGTGAACCACAGGGCCTCCTTTTGGTAACAATCCTTTTATTTCCCCTCCCTTCCTTTTCTCTTTTCTGTGCTCCAGTATAAAATTTTCAGGTTGACTTCCCTCATTTTCAAGAGACTTGCATATTCCTGACCAGGTCAGGTGATGCGGTACAGAACAGTTTGGCACCCCATCTCATGAGCTGTCTTGCCTGGTTAACTCCCCAGCCAAGGGAGTTTTCATTTTTAAATTTCAAGAGACCATTAATTTTGGTTTTGCTCCATGTGGAGTTACCTACTTCACTCTGGCATTAGACATCAGGCTGGGTCTTCCCTGCTAGAACAACATATTCTCATGTTGCTTTCAGCAGTAGAAATCACATGATTTTTCCATTCCAGAACCAGAGCAAAACTGTAGGTCAGGTACATTTCTCACAGCTCAGTTTGTCCATAACATCTCCCTGAACTCTAGTCAGTTGAATGGGTTTTATTCCTGTGATAATATGACTTTCTTAGGGAGATATCCTGCTTCACATGCAAGTGTGCAACAGGGTTCAAGTCCTTCTAGAGAGCCTCAGCAGCTAGGGCATATTAGGGTGAAGAGAGAACATCAAGTTATTTACTTTTTAAACAATTTTTTCCTCATGGGAAAATAAGGATACACTTCCTTCTCTAAGAAACAAGGAATGCTTGAATACTGTTCACACATCAGGAGTAATATGAAACACACTTCCAGGATGCTTTTCTATCCAATTCCCCTCACCCTCCACTTAACCCTAGCATTTCCCAAGAGGCAGGGCTGGCAGAAAATTCTGGCTGCTTCCTTGAGTTTGATTTAATTTCTGAAGTCCAGACAGCAAAAACCTCATTCAACCATAGTTGTAGTGTCCTCATCTTCCCTGTTTCCAAACAGCATAACCCATGTGCTGGGCACCATTGCAATCCAGCATGTAGAAGGTCAGGCAGTGCTGGAGGCTAAAAGCAAAGTGGACTCTGAACTGAGCATACTTCTCTGTCAGGTACTAAGCATACACACTTATAGATGGAGTTATTTTATCTTCAGCTGCCAAAGCCACACTGTTAGACCAGAAGGATGTAACCCATATGTGCAATGAGCCAAGGACATCTGGGATTTAATTGCAGGATGCAATGCCAACCTAACTCCCACACTTTTGTCTTGTCTTGTTCACACAAAGGTCAAGCACAGAATTTGGCTCTAAAATATAATATTGATTTACTTCCTTTTTATCTCTCACTCCTCCTGACTCTTCCTCTTCTTCCTGCAGCTTCTGCTCTCTACCTTGCTCCTATTTATTCCTCATATCTGCACATTCTTTCTGCTTCTCCCTATTTTTCCTTCCTTAAAGCATTCCCAATAGCTCATCTGCCTTAAGTTTTCAATTTTCACCCTCTTCTTTGTTCTGTCCTTTTAAAGGATAGACCGGTTAACACTGATATTTTTTGTGTGTGCAAACACTAGTGTTCAGAGTGAACACTTGCTACATAATGGTGGGATGAAGCCAGTTTCTGTATTATCAATTCAGGCTGCCTGCACATTCAGATTGATGTCACTGCACAGGGTAACACACGTAAGGATTTCTCTACCACCATGAGGAATTGAAATTTACTTTTCAAATAGGTAAAATATAGCTTTTGCAGAACCTTAGTATATAATTTGTGCTACTACAGTATTGAGCCAAGAATTTGATCACACTACTGGAAAGTATTAACCACCTTCTGACCGTCTGTTAATGGCTAAGTTAAAAGTAGCTCTCAACTTTGTTCTGAGACCCTCTGAAGTTGGAGGTTTCTAAAGCATGCCTGAAGGGTTTGAAAAGCAGGTATCTTCTAGAGCATGTCCCTATTCTGGGATATTTTGGAGCTGGAGAAATTCTGGAAGGTCTACTGATGATGCAGCTTTTGATGGAGAAGTGGGCAAATGGCTCTTTGGGCGGGCAGAGGGCAGAAGCTGTTCAACTGGGGAATGCACCGGGAACATTGGAGTGGGAATGAGAAAGGGAGGAGTAGGGTGGGTGCGAGTTACTGCTCTGTCCGAACGGAGCTCGTTTATTGCTGTGATCAGAGGGATGGCCACTCTCAGCCTCCTGCCTGTCCCCGCTGAAGCAAGGTGCTCGACAGTAGAAACTACTTACCTGATAACTGCTGCACTGAAGGCTGGTCATGTGTGCTTAACAACTGTGCCTGAATGGTTTCTACTACCCTCTTAAAGCGACGGCTTGGACCTGTGAGGAGAGAAGAGGCACAAATGGCTGTGAGAAGGAATGGGAGCTGAGTCCGTATACAACCCAGGCTGGAGGGGAACTATCACAAGTATCTTCCCTTCAGTCTTGTCCCCAAGAGTGTACTGACAGTGTCTCTGTCCTTCAGCCAAAAGGACCGTGGTGTGCTGGACTCAACAGGAGGAAGAACGGCTTCTGGGCTCCTTTTGTGAAGACATAAAAGGTTGGGGGGGGTTTGTTTGTTTTAAACCCTATGGGGCACATGTGGCCACCCAGAAGAAAACGGTGAGTGAATGTTTCTGTCAGAAGCAAGAAACTAGCAGCCTCACAATGCCCAGGTGAGACTGAGACTTTTGAGTGAAACACAGAGACAGTACCATGAGATATTCCAGATCTGATGGACAGAGCAGCCATTTTAGCACTAATTGTGGCAGTGGTAACTTCACCTCTTTGGGAATCTCTTTCCCTCCCTGCCACTTCCATCTGCTACCACCACTATTTTTGTTCCAAATGTCCTCCTTTCCCCGTCTGAATTTTCCCCCGAGGCTAAGACAGTTATATTCTTTCCTCTGACAGAGCAATTTGCAGGCATCTATTATCAGCAAGGACAAAGCCAGCTTTCACCCATTTTAGAGCTTTGCCATGGTTACCTGATAAGAGTGTGAAAGTGACAGAATAGATCCCGTTCTCCTTTTGCGCCTCTCCCCCTTCTGTGTACGTTATGTCCACCTGGAACTTCACTGGCTTCTGGAAGACAGCAGGACCTCCCGTGGACTTATATTCTGCACGGAAACTTGTCTGTGAGATGACACTGTGACTGAGACTTGGAATCTGAAACGGGTTGGTAAAAGAAGATATTAGAACTAGTACATAAAGTGAAAAAATTGCAAAATTCTATTTATAACAACACACATTTCCAGAGTGGATAACATTTGCTCGATTTGCTTCTGGTCTTGAATTCATAAAGTACAGTGTTCTTGTGAAATCAGTAAGAGTGTAGGTTGCTTGGCACCACAGAAGAATGCACTGCTGCTTACAGGACTGACCCAAATTTAAAGGTTGAATAGTGGCAGAATACCCATCATGATTATAAATGTACACATGTTGCTCAACTTCATACACTCAGTCTTCCTTTTCCTACTCATCTACCAGTTTTGAGAAATGCCTTTTTCCTGAGTAAAAACTACTATCAAGGGAGTTGGCAGAAAAGTCGATGGGATATAATAAGCACTTAAGTAGCCTGGTCTGATCTCACAGTTGATCCTGTTTTGAGCAGGAGACCTCCTGAAGACCTTTCCAACCTCTAATTGCTTGGTGATTGATGTCAAACAGACATCAGCACACAGAGCAGACACTTAGACAAGAGCCTGAGATATCCACAAGGAAAGCACACCTGCAAATAACTCAGCCAAAACCCAACTCCTACCACTATGTAAAAGAACTCCAAGAAGCTTCATTGTATCATGCAATATCTGTATCTTCAGACTCACGGTGGAATTTCATAACTGCCTAACTTTCAAGCAGTTACCATTCATACTTTCTGCCAAAATTTAACATACTTGCCTTTTATTTACTGCTTCATAAAGGACCAGATTAAAAAAAAAAAAATTCCATTTGAAAATCTTGGTCTCTAATTTAGGAGGAAAAACAAAGATGAGTTCTTTGAGAAGCTAACCTTAAGGACTTAATTAGCAGGCTGTGACAGTGCATTTAAGTTTGAAGGCTGCTGAAAGAGACAATTCACTGGTTTTGCATACAAATCACCACATCACACCTAAACCTAAACATATGGGGTATGCACAGAATCACTACAGACAGCACTGCACAATACAAACCCAGGAGCACAGCTAAATGCATGAAACTGATACAGTAACGTGGCTGCTTCACACCAATCTGAGATGGACGCCAGTGCCCGATGCACGCTAACATTTACTCCTTGCATGCTTGTATAGTTACAATGGTTATGGCTGATTTTTGGAAAGAAATCCGTTGCATGATGATCCTCCGTGTTTGTTACAATAAATAAAACACTGTTCTGGTGGCACCTTCGGGGGCTCACACCTTACCGTGCCTCTGCCGGGAGGTCCCAGGGCCGCTTTGCGGGGGTGGGGAAAAACGCCGGAGCACGGAGCGGGGGAAAACCCGGACTGGATTTTTGCCGGAGTACGGAATGGGGGAAAACCCGGACTGGATTTTTGCCGGAGTACGGAATGGGGGAAAACCCGGACTGGATTTTTNGGGGAAAACCCGGACTGGATTTTTGCCGGAGTACGGAATGGATTTAAAAAAAAAAAAAAAAAAAGAAAAGAAGGGTTGTACTTGATCTCAGAGGTCCTTTCCAACTCGGCTGATTCTATGATTCTGTGATCATAGAGATTAAAATGGAGTGCAGTATTTTATGGAAAAAAAATCAATTCAACAAACTATGTAAGAAATTAAGTCTCCTTCTCTTAATGCTATTAAAAAAGTCAAATTATGTTATTGACTACCTTGATTTGAAAAATCTCTTAATTTAACTTTGCTGTTGCTGACTTTTTCTTCACTGGTACTTCTTGACAATGATATTAAGGATCTTCTATAGGAAGAAAAGACAATTTCCCTCTGCTTTCTTAGATTGTATATAAACTGCATTTGCAACTTTTGATACTCTGGTCACCAGAGGAAACAACCCTTCTTTCTGCCATACAGCACTAAAATGGAGATTTAAAGTAACAAATGCAGGTGTAAGACAGGATTTTTGTCTGACTGAAGTGGTAGAGGGCTTACCCAGCAAGGAACGACCCAATTTGCTGCCCAGACCGGTAACTACAAGCTTAGTTTGACAAAGGAGCAAACTGCTGTCTTTCATACCGCACCAGCAGTGTGCTCTAACTGCAGTGTTATTCCAAACATTGGCAACGCGGAGACCTTGCCAAGAAGGCTGAAATCTCTTCTCACCTGAGAGAGCATTACCCACACTCAGGAATTCACACAGAGTCCAGTGGAGGTCTGAATCGACAGGTTATGTACGTTAAACCCACAGAGGCTGCACCTGAAGGAGCAGAGACCCTGTCCACTAACATATGGCACCAGGAGTCCTGGAACCGACCCGTGGGCAATGCCTCCAAGAGGCAGCTGGAGTGACTTACCGAGAGGAAAGCATGGACTATATCAGCCTTAATGGAGCTTAGTGGTTTGTCCTTAATGACCACAAAAATCTGTTCTTCTTTCTCCAAGTTGATGAAGTTACCAAACCAGGATTTTTTGGCAAGCCTGATGTGATGGAAAGAAAGAGATGTTTTAAAGTACTGAGCACTATTTCTTATTTCTTACACACCCCTAGCTGGAAAAAGAATTAAAAAACACACAAGAAAGTTTTGATAACACTCCAGATTCGATGTTATTGCTAATAGTAAGTGGAAAATAGTGTCGGAGAACATCCAGAACAACATTTCACTTAGTGAAAACTGGTAAAATGACAGACCACACAGTCTTAGTCTGGCAGCATGTGTCACCAATAATGAAAAATCAGGAGTAACAGTAACTCTTTTGACTGAGCCAATACACCGATTGATACTGCATATATAAGTCAGGGGACATATTTCTGGTTTGTCTCCAGGGAACTATTCATTTCATGTGACAATATGCAGATCTTGGCAACACACAGATTTAAGTTTCTTCCCACTCAATTTCAACTCCTTTGGTGTTATAAGACTTTAAAAGTTCCTTTTCTAAAGGTGTCCTATTGGGCTGATGGTACAATCACAAGATCTTGCTTTTTAAAGCAAGCTGCAGATTTCACCAGACCTCCAATCTGTCAGTGAGTGAAATCCATTCCTACACAGAAGGCCAGGACAAAGACTGCCCCATTCATTAGTCCCATTCAGGGTGTCTATATAAGGAGTGAACTCTGGTCATCCTGCAAAGGAATGAAATTTTAGTACTAAGAAAGAAGATGCCAACACCATGCAAAACACAGTTCAGGCTTTCCACTGACAGCAGTCCAACTTCACAGTTTCTTTCAGCATGAGGTAGTGGTTTCACCATAAAATGAAATTATTCTGTTTTTTTCACACTGATCATATCAGCACATGTTTGATTTTGCTTATTATTTTACCAATGCACTTTGTTGACATTACCTTTTAAGTTAAACAGGCTAAAGGAAGAATTCAGGGATACAAATTTTAATGGGAGACACTACTGAGAACTTGAAGGCAGCATCTCTGACAGGTGTGGTTTTGAGGAGAGAGAAGATGCTGTTAGCCATGAGACACAGCCAAAGAATTGCTAGACCAAACTAAACCCAGGGAAGATTCCATATTCTAGTAAGGAAGAATTTGGCATGAAAATGTCAGAAATGAAAAGACCTGTCACTAAGAGATTGCCTTTTCTTCCCTCTACAGCATACTTTATAATGCCAAGTCTGGTTTGAAGTATGGCACGAAATAGGTTTTCCCTCATTTTGGTGAACATTCACCACTCAGTGGAAGAAGACAATCTCTCCAGACAAGGAGAGCCATCTGCAGAAGGGATTACTATACATCAGTTTTACAGCAAAGCAATGAGCAGCTGGAGTGAGTTATTAGTGGACTCAATTTCTGTGGCAAAGGCTCAGACTGGGGCAGAACAAAGACAGGCAGAGATGAGGACAGTGAAGAGCAAACTAAGAAACTAATTTGAAGTCTAGTCCTTCAGGATAAAGAACAAAGCTTGATCTCAGTATTGTCCAGCAATTTGCACTCATTCCCCATTCCAGACTGCTCCATGAATAAGTCGGCTCACTGCCCATTTAATGAACGCCATAGAAAGACCACAACTGGAAGACTACTCAGCTGGGCAAATAATGATTTGCCTCATTTACTGTAAGCAGCCAAAAATAAGAGTACAGAAAGATTCACTTGCAATTTGGTAAACCAGTGCCCCCCACTCAATTAAAGTGGGCTGGAAAACTGTCACTCCCTAAAATATTCATAGGCAGCTGTAACTAAGCCAGTGAGCCAGAGATTAGCATAGGGAGCAGTAAAGAGAAAGGGTCTGTCATTTAAATGGTCGTTAAGGAGCCAGGGTTAGAGTGTGAAAGAAAATTACATACTAATTAGCTCATGTGTCTCGCACACACCATAACAACTCTGCAAACCCCTGGAGAGCTGGGGCAATAGCTCCCTGCATGTAAAGGGTCTATGCTCATTAGTAAATTAGCAACCGGTTATCTGTCTAAAACGGCTGGTTGTCTTAGGCTTGGATGTATCATAGTCTGAACTAGGGTTGGCGATATGGACTCCGGGGCCTAGTGGAAGCATGGGCCTGGAAAACTGTGCATATTTAAGTGCAGATCTGCCACGTTAAAATATGGCTTTTCATTTCTGTATTGTCATTAATGGTTTTGTTGGCCCTTCATTTTCAGGTCTCTTAACAAGCACAGGTAGGAAGTGGCCCAGAACATAGGGTAGTTTTTTCCTGTTCAGCATGGTCTCCAGAATCCAGCTGAGCTCTTTTCCTCGGCAAGGTTCTCACCCATAAGACTAACTCTGGAAGACTCACTGATAGCCTGGGCTGTGCTCCAGCTTGTAAATCACTGGAATTCACTAAATAATTTTGCTGGTGTCGCATAAGATGGAGTAGATGCCAATGGCCTCTCCTGTTTCTGTAATGAACAGAATCAAGTCATAGCACACACGCACTGGCTTCTATCCCTGAACCTGGCAGAACTAGCTGCACTCATACACCTGGGGAATAGGCCCACTGAAGAAGAAGGGACAGCTTTGGAGTAAAATGACACAGTAAAGGTTTTTCTCCTCTTAGAGAGCATTAAGTACTACTAACTTGGGTTAAAATGTGTATGAATCAATGATCTTCAGCATGCTGAATGAGATGCTCTAGCATCTCACGAGATCAGGCTGTAATCAGTAAAAAATGTACTTAAAATAAAGAATCTTCTCTTATCGTGGCAAAAAGGGGGAATGAGATAGGAGATAAGTGGGGGAGGCTGGGTATGCAGATTACACTAAGGAATCTAACCAGGTGTCCAGTTGATGAAAAAGCAAAGAAATTAGCATGCAAATAGAAGCTGGTGCTTTATTACTTCACACTGAATTTCTCACTGCTAGAATGTTGTTTCTTTTCCTACTTTTGGAGTGTCTTGACTGCATTGCCTTCTGGAGAGCCTCACTGTGTTCCCTCTCTATCCCTGAGCACATAGATCTGCAACCTCCAGAGGTTTACCTGCTTGGCATAAATAACAGCATTTCTACTTAAGCAAATGGAGCTTTGCAGGTTTAAAGCAGATGGAGCTAAGTCTCTTTAAATGTCATCCTGAACACATTTTCTATGACTTTTTCACATGAGAAAGAACAGCATTACCCAGACATGTCAAAGCGTATTACCTAGTCATCAGGTTTGTTAAATGAATGGCAGTCACTGCTTGTACCAGACTGAGCAAGGACATGTATTTACCACTCAAACCATGACGTCAATACAGCTCTTGATATCTTATGTCTTACAGAAAGAAAGAAAATACTAGAAA
>VZRE01009690.1:0-85099 GCA_013396775.1 Cephalopterus ornatus
CGTTCGCGAAGCCTAGCCATGATGAGTATTTTCTGCAAGGCCTTATTTGATGGGAATTTAAATAGAATTCTGATATTATCACTGAGCAATACTATTTTTAACCTGTAGCTAAGAATCTTCGAACTGAGAAGTTTTCCTTGGAAACTGATTATTTATTAAAATGAAAATACTAATTTCTTTTGATGAGCTTCCATTGAAACCTGCATAGTTACATGCTCAGTTGGGAAGCTGGGTCACTGTCTTTTGCAGATCTTAGGACAAATGAAATCTATTGTCACTCACTTTCCCTCCCAAAATCCGGTCTGTCAAATTCCTGAACCCTTGATTCCTTCTGTCTAAGTGTTTTATTAACCTAACAAGATGTCAGGTATCAGCTCAGCACTGGGCTCATGAGATCCCACCACTCATGAGAGACAGAACAGCTTCAGTTTTTAAGTGCACATTATCCTGAGAAGAATATTTCATTTCTTAAAAACCATATCCAAGAATTTTCAGACGTAGTATTTCAGATTATACTGGAGCTTAGTAACAAAATTTCCTAAAATCTTAAAAATCAAATAGGAAAGAAAATTCAAATATCTAGACAGTTCTTGAGCATTCAAACAAGACAAAACCTCTTGGCTACCACCTAAATTTTAACATCTGACTAAGTCTATGGAAGTCCTTGGACATATTTCTAAAGGTTTCAGTCAATTGTGTCTCTAGCAGATATGAAAAACTAGATATAAATGTCAGTTGGTCTGTCTAGGGAAGGCAATTTATTATATTCTTACTTAGAAAGGAATAGAAATAATGTGTGTATTAAAGTAAAATACAGGTAACTACTTATTTAGTTGTAAGGCTGTGTTCAGCTAAATTAAGTGAAAAACCACTCTAGTGTTTCTTAACATAGTGAATGAAAGGAAATTGGCACATCCAGGGCATAATTCATTGTACCTATTCTATATATCTAGGTCAAAATACGACTTGCCTAAAAATAAGTGTCCATTTTAGAGGCTTTAGGGTATTCTGCTCAGTCTCCAGCCACTACTAAAGAAGATGTCACATCTCTTACAGGTTCACTGTCACATCTGTCAGTACCTTTGTACCTTGGAGTATCTCAAACTGCAATTGCTCCTTTGCCTGGAGAACTGATGCTGAGTCCTGCACTGGGGTGAGATATGTTACACCTCAACAGTGTCCTTCGACTAGCTTTGACAGCAACTTGTGGACAACAGTTCGGGCATCGATGTGTACACAGAACATACCTGCCTTTGGTGAAATAAACCCCACCCTGAATATCTTTTATATAGTCTTCTAAGTAGTATAACCATCAGATTTTAATGACTGACAAGATAAAAGTTTCTGAATTCTCTCAGTTGCAATAAAAAAGCCCCTCCAGTACTGTCAAGTACGACGTTTCACTGTTACATTGACTACTTATAAGGAATACAGCTAAGAGCATTTGGGGGTTTTTTAAAGGGCAATTGAAATAAATGTATCTATGAAATACTTTTATTCTAATGAATAAAGTTACTGGGTTTGAGATGGCACGTGGATTAATTTATTGGTATGTCTTATTTTAACCCGCTTTTTTTAACGTCCTTTATTTTTAGACTTACTAAAAATGTGAGGATTACACATTTTTAACTGTGTTGATTGTACCACTCATGAATAGTTTGAAAAACATACAAAAAATGAAAGGCATTTTAGTTGCAAAATCGGATGCAATTTTTTCCTGGTTTTTTGCTTTTCAGTGGCTTATTAAGTTTCACTTAGATACACATTCTAAAACTACTAAAGGACACATTCTAATTTTATACGATTTTATGCCATAGTGACAAGACTCCATCTGTATTCTTCTGGTTTTTTTAATTAAAGATATCCATCTTGTTTTTCTCAAAAGCAGGCCTAAAATTAATATGTTTTAAAATAGTTAAAGATACTTTTGGGTGTATTTCAGAAGGCAACTGTGGGTCATGGGTATTTTCTTGCCTAGAGTATCTGATGAATCTGGATACACTGCCAATAAAAACGATAATATACAGACAATACAATACTACAGAGTTCTGCGGATGCACAAGAGCCAAAGGTCACTTAAAATACTGACGGGAAAACAAACTCCAGTCTTCTGAGACACATTCTACATTTCACCATGAAACAATGTTTCCTTCTTAATTAACTTTTTTGTCTTTTTAAAATAGATATGGTTTCAGTTTTCTGTTTTTCAAGTTGCAAACTCTTCCTACTTTTTCTGGCATCTACCATGCAGGCACTATTTACAACTACCATTTGATGGGACCCAAAAAAGAAAAAATCAAATCTAACTGGGTACCTTTAGTTTTCAGGTGCAAGTATTGTTATCCTTATTCCCTATTAAAATACAGTGAGCTTATGAGAGCACGGGTATGAAAAGTATAGTGTATATTGAAACAAAAGTTCTCTGGCTACTGACCATCAGCCCAGAGTTTTCACCTGAATATAAAGTAGTCAGCTGGATATAATTACTAACGAACTCTAATAAGGAAAAGAGAGTACTTGCAGTGTTACAGGCCAAATTCCCTTCTGATAGAAAAGAACCCGGCTCCACTGAACATCAAGGATTTATATTAATGCATTTAAACACAAGTTATGCCCTTTAAGAGGACATGCTACTTTCCTCTGATTATAAGCAGCTGGGATACAGTTTTCCACAGGTTACCCTGAGAAAAGGGTCATCTTATATCTGACAGGAATTTGCAAATCACATACTTTAACCCATCTTGGGCACTTCAACTATATTGTCACTCTGAACATAAGACAGTCTTTAGTACTTACATTTGGTATAATCTTTTAATTCCTGTAACTCACAAAATGCTGTGAAATGATTATACTACAGGAAACTTTTAGCAGCTGGCTTTGACTCACCCTACCTGAAATTACCTCAAACACGTTAACGTTTACCTGAAAAAGACCATTTTTATTGAAGAAAGTAAACTGAGCCCTGGATATAACTTCAAATTCATCTTGACTTAAATTCTTCAGTAAACTTGGCGGCAGAACAACAGAAGCAAAGGCACTTGTCTGATCCTTGTCAAAATCTATCTGTTAAATAAAACAAGAGAATAACATGTTCAAACAAAACCCAAATCATCTGTTGTCCACAAGTGGGTTCACACCTTTACACAGAGATATTTAAACATGGGTCTAGAATCAATCAACACTAATATGACCTGTGTCTATGTAAGAGTTGATGCAATAAATAAATTTTTTTTAAGGTTTGGGAGGTTTGCCACCTTTCCTGCATGAGATCAGCCTTCTGCTACAAAAATGTATTAGATAAAACCAACAAAGAAACAAACCCCTACAATGATGACTTGGAAATAATGGATGGCAATAATGCCAGTCATAATCATTTTCAAGATGCTTTTCTCATAGAAAACAATGCTAAGAACTAAAAAAATATGCTATGAATCATTCTTTCTTAAGTTGTATTGGTTGGCTTGATGTGCATGTCTGAAATAGTTCTCTTATGAGCTTTTATGGTTTCTCTACTACTAAAAGAAGATCCTAAAATAATTATTAGTGTCACCCATCTATATTTACTGTGCTATACAGCACAAAAAAAAGACACTTTCTGCCAACAGTATAAGTTTAATACATACTGGCAACGTGTCACACATCTAAAAGCCCACTATGGCCCAGGGATGTTACAAGTGAGTAGGAAAAAAATGAGGATGCAACCTTGCATTTTATTAGCAATTCTATGACTGCATACTGTCCCACCATGACATACTCAAGGTGTGCCACTGTAGCCATCAAAGGAAGGGGAACAAGCCATCTCACAACGGTTCTACAGTAAAAGCATTTAAGAATTTTACTGTGAGATATGGAAACTCACACTCCTGACTTCCCCAGAAGCAGCCTGGTCATGTATTTATGCCTCTCACAATCAGATGTTTGATTCTAAAAGCACCATTAGCTAATAGAAAGTTAAAAGTCATAGGTTACTGACAGATTATTCACTGGTTTACTGTGAATAACAGACACTGTGGTAAATCAGTCAGAAGTAGTTCATAGATATCTCCTGACAGGGATAGATGTAGTTGAAAAACAGGTTTTCAGAGGGTAATTCTGCTACAGTAAACAGAAAGTGTGTGTATGATAAAGATGTCCCAGGCATTGTCTGCAAATAGAGTGGAAGAGACTTCTATAAAGCATGGATACATTACAGGAACAATTTAATAATATGAATCACCAAAACCTAACTTAGTTAAAGGTTTGGCAAGAAACATAAAGACACAGGGGACTGAAATACAATCTTTCCAAATTGCCATGGATAAATTTACTTGATATCTACTTAAAAAAAAAAAAGAAATAAAATCTGGAAACATTCTGACATGCAGCTTGAACAGTTTACTGTTCCCTGATGAGCCTAGGATAGAAGATCACATCACTGGTGAAAAACCTGGGCTTTCACAAGGGAATCTCCCTCCAGGAGGGACAGCAAGTATCTTTTCTGATCGGCATGGAAAATATAAACGGTGACCACAGCTGCTGAAGGTTTTTCTAGTAGGAAGGATGCTAAGAATTCTCAGTCAGCTGTTTGAAACGAGAAGGCCTCAGAAGAAACTCATGTTCCAATAGGAACATTATAAATACTTTGACGGAGTTTGGATTTTATGATTATTTAGGCAGTTCTGTAATAAATGATTCCAGGACGAGAAGATTCCTGGATGTCCTCAAGCCACAGATGGTAATTCTTGTTATACAAGCGAACATCCAAAACCTGGTTTTAGAATTTTTCCTTTCCTCTTTCCATAAATAAAGGATGAAATCTGGAAGAGAAACATTCCTTTGAAAACAAAGAACAATCAGCTATTGAGGAGCTTCATTAATATGAGAGCTAAAAAATAATTTCTGATAAAATTGATTCAAAGAAATTTTAGCCAAAATATCTATGAATAGAAATATGTGAAAACTCAATTACATGACATGTATTTGTATCTATTTAAACCAGCATCTGAGTTTTGATCCTAAGTCTATATATATGTAAAAGGCCTGAAGCCTACTATGTAACTACCACTTTTTAAAATTATTCTTAGTCTCTTACATCTTTAAATATTAGTCTTTTACTGTTTTCATAATGACATGGACTGTTGAATTCAGTTTTGTTTCCTCTGGCCCACATGACAGTAGATTTTTTTTCTTGTTTTTCTGTGTAATATCTTCTGTGTTTTTCTCCAAGTGAGGCTCACTGTGCTTGAATGGTTAAACACCCAGGAAACTGAGAATACATTGTCACAGACTTCCTGTTTAACTGCAAAAAACCCCCAAAACATTGTACTGCACTCTCAAAAGCATTTAGGTGTCATAAGATGCAGTCAGGCATACAGCGAAATTTAAAGTCTCAGCACATTATCGCTACAGATTTCCAAAGAACCTTTGGAAAATCCTATAGGTGCTCACATGCATCTCAAATTCTACTTCAAACTTTCAGATGTCTGATTTTTTCTATTGGGGGCGGGGGGGAAGTATTTTTGAGGTGACAAGCAATATCTTAACTATAGTAGCCTGTCGAGATACTGTAGCACCGGAGACCTTCCTGCATTTTGAGTGATATCTGTTTCTTTTGTTTTTAATGTCTAGGCTGGCCAAGCTCCACATGAATGACTTGAACCACCTCAGACATTACTATAAATGGTACAAGCCTATCAACCTACATGTGGACAACAGGATCTGTTGCAGGTCTCTTTCATCGGTAAGTGTTAAAGCTATACTGGAAGATTGAAGACCTATTGTATCTGAAGAAATCTGTATGTAGATACCTACATCTAGGAGTCTTATTCTAAAGCTGAAAGGCATCAACGGAATTGTTAGCTAGTGTACAATGGGGAATACAACAGACTGTTGAAGATTATTTTCCTTTTTCACTTGTAAAAGAACTCACAAAACTAAAAAAGGGTCAAGCTGTTCTGTATTTATAAGCAAATTACTTTTTATCTGCATGGAATGTGAGTTTATCTGTGTTTCCTGTCATTCAAGGAAATACTACATTAATCTGTTTGGATGATTGCAGGAAAAAGGAAATAGAAAGTAGGGGGAGGATTGGGAGTTGTAGCTGTTTTTATAGGAACCACAGTAAACACATTTGGAACAAAAGGCACATTTCACATTCAACTACAACTTGCTTGTTCTGTACCTGGAAATCAGATGCGTTATTCTGTGGACTAACACTGAAAGAACCACCTTTGAATGAAGTTGAGTTTATAGAAGACACTCCAAGTGCAAGATTTCGTGTTGAAATACTCATGGATGGTCCAGTGAAATGGATCTTTAAAGCCAAGGCATCAATAGTTTTTAGAGCCCTAAAAACAGAAGTTAAATTATTCCAAAACAAAAGCTTTTGACTGACAGAAACTATCTAACTACATATCACCAGTCCTGAAATAATTTTTCAACAATACTTATATCTATGTTGTGTCATGTATAAGAAGACTTCTTTTTTGCCATCCAAATACTTTGTCTTAGTCATGCACATTAATTTTAGTACAAGAAGAAATATTTATGTATCTAATTTGGAAAATTCTTTTTGATGAAAATCAGAAAAGTTTGATTTTTGTGCTAAAACTGTTTGCCTATTTATGGAAGGATGAATCCTTACAGCCTTGCAGGTTGCTCTCAAAACCTTGTCTCAAATGCAGAAATACTTACTCTGAAGATGAGGCTGCCAATACACTATCTGAACTGGTTAGAATATTGGAAAAAATCGTCACCACAGTAGAACCCAGAGATTCATCGATTTCTTCATCATTAACAATTTTTTTGAGCTTCTGCACAACATCATTTACTTTGTCTGAGGTTAGCTGCTGCCCTTCTCCAGTGAGATTCAGAAGCTGATTGGCTATATCAGCTGCATTTTCTGTAAGCATACAATCAAGTAAAAAAGAGAAGATAATGCATTACAGTCCTGAAGTAATCCAGAAATACAAGTTTTTATTCACATTGTTGAAATCTAGAGAATGTTCCATGGTAACTGAGAATGAACATAGGATTTTATCATTTTGTCAAATTTATAATTTTATGAAAAAGGTATATAGAACCTGCTGGTTTATTGGCTGTGTTTTTCTTTTGTTTATTTTGATTTGAGATTGTAAATCAGAACTATTATTGAAAGAGCTGACTGAAACAAAAAGTAAGGAATAAAAACTCTATTTTTATTCTTTTTTTCTCTTATGCTATCCTTTTTTTTTTTTTCACTGGGAAAAATAGTTTCACTCTATCACTATTACTGAAAGAGTATTCACTCTTTTAAGCTTTGTGAAGAAAGCTGACCTCATTGCAAATGTTTCAGTTCTTTCAGAGGATGGTTCTCTTACTCATCAGAGGGCTGACAAGTATAACACACAAGCAAATTTCATGAGAAGAATTTTCCTGGTAAGCTACGTTTTGTAGTGTGTCCAATGGCAAAACATTAGTGTAAATCATATGTTAAACTGTAATTTCCATGCCACGTAGACAAAAACTAACATGAATGCAAACACTCTACAACATCAAAATATTTCAGATTTATTTGAATTTGCAAATAAGATTTTGAAATATCAGCTTTCTTCAGTCTGCAACTGGCTGTGGGTTTTTAATGCCGTTTTTTTTATAATGCAGCTTTTGGCACATTTACTTTAGAATGTTCATTTTACATGACATGATGTTTTCGTATAGTCTGACTGCAAGTACTCAACTACATTATGAAGCCAGGCACTCCAGGATAACTCTATCAACAAAGAAAGAAAAAGAGGCTTCTAGAAGAAAGCAATTCGGAACAGGAGCTTACTTGTAGGTGCTCTGAAACACACACAAGAGTGTAATTCTCTTCACTATCTCCGGCAGTAAAAAAAGGAGCCAAAAAATTGTTGTCTTGTTGTTTTATGACTCCTTTATGGCCAGTGTGACATCAAGGGGTATTTTATAAACTGAGAATAAATCTGAAAATGTCTGATTGTAAGTCCAGTGAAGAGAGTGGGCGTCTTTCCTCTAGCAGCTACAGGCATAGGAAACATTTAAAAATTTGTCCTCACTTGAAGTTCAAATAGAGGCAAGATACCACCTTCATCTACTCTTGCTTAAATTGCCCAAAGAGTCTGATTTATTTCAGTAATTCATATTTAGAGCTTTTAATAGGTGAGCTGAATTGAACCTGGTGCCCTTCCTCAGAGTTTAATTATTTACTCTGAATATTTAGAAAGATTTTTAAACAACTTAGCATAAAGAAGAAAGATATTCTTCCTTTATGTAACTTCCTTATAGGAAGAAGTAATCAAAGTCTACCACACTACTCCTTTAGCTGAAGACCAACATCAATATACCCACCTGTGCAATTTCTAAGATCAGGCTGACCCCAGTATGATGTATAATTCTGCAGACCCAAATAGCTAGAGGAAAAATGACAAAATTCACATGAAATATAGTAACAAAATTACATACATATTTCATAATTCTTATGCAGGTGTAACAGTGGTCCACTCTTCCCAATTCACAGCATTGCTAGCAACATGGCCCCTAGTGAAACACAATATGAATACTTGAGAGTGGAAGTATGTGATCAATTAAGAGACAGAGCTAAGAGAAACCCTAGTTCTTTTGGACAAATTACCAGTCGATTCCTATACTGATTTGACAAACTGCTTCAATGGAAATTCTGCCCTTTTATTTCAGGAAATACTCAAATGTTAACACAAACTATTGTGCCCCTATTATGGCCACTCACGTTTCTACTATTTATCCTTGATGTAAATGGCTTTGATCAAGTCAACTGCAAGCCATAATACCTCTCAGAAGAGCATGGAGAGGAGATATTTGAAGATATAAATTATGCCATCCATGAAAACTAGGGCAAGTCGCTTTCAGATCTAGATCCAAAGTAAAGGGCAGATATAAAGATTCCTTTTTTTTTTTTTAAAGCCTTACCATAGTGAAATTACAGAATTACAGAATGGGTCAGGTTGGAAGAGATCACAGCAGGTCATATGGTCCAACCTCTGGCTCAAGCAGGGTCATCCTGGAGCACACAGCACAGAATTGCATCTACATGGTTCCTGAATGTCTCCAGTGAGACAAACTGCACAACCTCTCTGGGCAATCTGTTCCAGTGCTTGGTCACCCTCACAGTAAGGAGGTTCTCCCTCATATTCAGGTGGAATTTCTTGTGCATCAGTTTCTGTTTGTTCCCTCTTGTCCTATTGCTTGGCACCACCAAGAAGAGCCTAGCTCCATCCTCTTGACACCCTCCCTTCAGATACTTAGAGACACTGATGAGGTCCCTCTTCTCAACGCTGAAAAGGCCCAGCTCCCTCAGCCTTTCCTAGTAACAGAGGAGTACCCGTCCCTTAATCATCTTTGTCACCCTGTAACAGTGGCTCCAAAATTCAACACACTTCTTCCTCAGTTTTCTTTAAAGACAATCATGTTACCACAGCATGGCAAAAGCAGGATGGTGAATGGGAAAAACTTATCCTTTCACTCAGCACATGATAAAATAACATTATTCCTCAGCTCATCACATTTATTGTAACAGCACACTAGCAGGTAACCTTCTACTGTGGGATGTACAGAACTAGAAGAAACTGTTAGAAGAGCTTCCTCTTCTTTTGAAACACATCCCACCAATGCTCCATATTGGTAAAAACTAGTGGAGTCAGAGGGAAGGAAAGCACAGCACAGGGCAGAACACAGTAATTTTTTTTAGGAGAAGTGCTGTACACAGACAATCAATGATATTGTGTAGACCACAAATAAACAATAAAGATAAGCAATACTGGGACAGCAAAGGCCAGAAACCTTAATTTTTAATGCTTCTGAAGCTCTGACATAAAAACAATTTGACTTCTGCACTACTCACTCTATAACAGAAGTTGGTCAATCAAAATCAGTTCTTGTACAAGATTAAGAGGCTGAGGAAGTGAGTTATTTAAATATAATGCACGTTGCTTTCCTGTTTGGCACAGAACCTCAAAGCTGATTCATATCCATGTTGCCATACTGTTTTCAAGAAGTAGAAGATCTGGTCTTCTCAGAACATGTTGCAAATGCAATGTGGGCGGATAAGACTAATATTACCTTTAATGCTAATCATCCTAAATACTGAACAAATTAATTAATATTGCATCATCATAACCATGTTTAAGGCACTCAAAGGAGATCAAAGCCTTAATGTTCTGGTAATACATCAACGGAAGTAATAATATTCCCATTATACAAATGGGAAATAAAGATACAGAGTCAAAGTCTTTCGTAGATGTTTGCAAAGAAAGCCTACATTAGGGAAAATACGGCCTAAATCTTAAAAACACAAGTTCAAAGCTTTAAGCATAAGATTATCCCCACCTTCACTTATGACTAAGTACTGGCAAAATGTTTGTTTCACAAGTTATTTTAGTTTCCCCTGACGAGATGAGATGTTCTGGACTAAACCAAATACACATCTCAAATTCATAGAATTTTATTCTATTTCTTACATGTGGGAGATAGTAGTAGTGGAGTGGTACCAAATGTGAAACTTTGGTTTCAGTAACATAAACACCATGGCCAAGTACAAGGTCCTGCATGTGGGTAGGGCAATCTCAAGCCCAAATACAGGCTGGGAGGAGAATGGACTGAGAGCAACCTTGAAGAGAAGAATTTGGGCATGTTGGTTGAAGAGAAGCTTTATGTGATCTGTCAATACGAGCTTGCAGCCTAGAAATCCAACCGTATTCTGGGCTGCATCAAAAGCAGCGTGGCCAGCAGGTCAAGGGAGGTGATTCTGGCCCTTTGCTCTCATGAGACCTCAACTGGAGTGCTATATCCAGCTCTGCAGTCCCCAACATAAGAAGAACGTAGACCTGTTGGAGCAAGTCCAGAGAAGGGCCATAAAGATGATCAAAGGGCTGGAACACCTCTCCTATAAAGATAGGCTGAGAGATTTCGGGTTGTTCTGCCTGGAGAAGAGAAGGCTCTGGGGCCACCTTATAGAAGCCTTCCAGCACCTAAAGGGGGCTACAAGAGATCTGTATAGGGACTTTTTACAAGGGCATGTAGTGATAGGACAGTGGTGAATGGTTTCAAACTGAGAGAGATTAGGTTTCAGATATTAAGAAGAAATGTTTTACTTTGAGGGTGGTGAGATGCTAGAACAGGTTACCCAGAGAGGTTGTGGGTGCCCCATCCCTGGAAGATCAGGCTGGAAAGGGCTCTGAGTAACTTGGTCTAGTGAAAGCTCTCCCTGCCCATAGCAGGGAGGTTGGAACCAAATGACCTATAAAGGTCCCTTCCAAGCCACACCATTCTATGATTCTATGACTCGAATAAAGCAGTTTCATTCTGTAAGAAGATGCTATTTTTATAGTCAGTTTGAACATGCATTAATGTTGGGCCTCAATATGTCCTACAGAAGAGGTAGATGAGCCTTTTTTTTTCTTATCAATCAAGTACATACTCTTACTGCATGCACATAATCTCTCACAGTATAGAAATTATCTTCTGAAACACAATGCCAGCCAATGGCAACCATTATGGAGAATGTAGATTAGCTATATAACCAGAAAGTTGCATCTGAAGCAACTCAGCTTCTCAGACATTTGAACGCCTACCAGGTTCTTGATGCAGTCTGAACCGAGCTCCCATGGCAAAATGTGAAGTTGGTCACAGTAGGTCTGGTATCTGGCCAAAAATAGTTTGGAGGGTTTTCTTCAGCTAAACACTTTTCTGTAAAAATGAATGTTAATATCATTGTTAACAATAAATTTATCCACCTAACCATCTTCCATTTCTTGTCCTCGGCATATCAATCAGTCCACAGCACAAAACTGTCTTCAAAATAAACTCTTGGTTGTTTGCTGTGGAGTGGCAATAGAGGGGTGGGCAACAGGAGATCACATATACTGCTGCTGCTCAAGGGAAAGAGCTGAACAGGCATGCTGCATCCATTTGCACTCCAACAGCCTCCACCTCCTCCCTCCCAAAGGAAGAGTAATCTTCGACTGGTAGTAGTTGAATGGGAAAAGATGACAGCTAAAAAGAGACAGACTACAGGCGGCAGCTGGCAGGAGCACAAACAGCATTGAAAAGTGGGGATTAGGGGCGTTGGAGGTCCAAAATAGAGGTCATTTTAGCTCTGGCTGTAAAACATACTTCTTTATACTCAAACTACCAGATGAGCTGTCAGGAACTGTCCCAGGCTCTGAACCAGACAGCAAAACACTGACTAAAGCAACCTGGAGAACTGTGTTTGTGTTAAAATGATATCCTGACTATGTCTCTCTCAGATTAGTGAAACAATGAAGCTTACAGGGACAATTTAAAATCTCAAACAGTCATACTATTTGAAAATGTGTGATTATTTTAACACAGAAGATGCTTATTTATAGACAAGCAAACAAAATCTGCCGTGTAACAAAGCCAAACACTACTTACCCACTGGATCAACATCCACAGTGTGAAGTTTATATCCTTCCTCTATGGTTCGATTATTACTTATTAGCTTCTGTCGGATGTCTTCCTCTTCTAAATTGATGTTGTTGGTGGAATTATAAACCAGAAGAGCCAAAACACCAAAACTGCAAGGAAAATTATCCAAGTGTTTGAGTCAGAACAGCAGAGGCCAAATGTGTGGAAATAAAAATATCTGACAATTTTCTGAATTTAGAACAGTGTCATCAATGCAATGTTGCACATTATCTGTAAATTATTTTTATATATAAGGCCACAACAAGAAAATATTGTTGGGAAATTTCATCTTCTAGTTACCATTTGAAGAAGCATCTCATTAAAAGAGCTAAGAAATGTTTTCAGAAGAGTTAGATTATTTTAAAAGATAGTAAAAGATGAAACCATAGACTTGTGAGTTCTAATTGGGCCCTAATTAATTTTAAAAATCTGGTTGATGGTGGTTTAGAAACTTAAGGGCTGATTCATCCCACCTCTAGAGGATCTACCTCTACATTGACTACAAAGGAAGACTAGAAGATTAACAAAGAAGAGATGCCTAAGACTTAAATCTCTAGATTCTAATGGAATGAAAAACACCCTGACACACTTCTGAAGCTTTTAGATGTAATTACGAAAGTTGAGTTGCTCTGATGAGTAATTCAAGTTTGAGTACTAATAGCTGTTTTGTACTGTGGCCCACTGCTACTTTCTTGGGCATAAGAAGTAGTTCGAAGTGCCCAAGTCTCTTTCCTGTGAGAGAAATAAAACAGTCCCCACCCTTGTCCAAAAACATAGCTTTTCTGGAAGGGAAATCATGAATAGAAAAGCAGTTCTAGCAGGACAAAGGAAATAAGCCCACAGTGGAAGGCCCAAAAATTTCCTCCTGGGACACAAAGAAACACATGTTGGAGACAAGAATATGTTGGTATCCAAGAGCATTGCTTGGCTCTGGGTAGTAGGACATGACGCCACTAAAGTATGGAACGCTGGATCTCCATGCAAGCCAAATGTGGAAAAACGGAAAAAGCCAACCTACTTTAGGCTGTCTTCATCTTAGCCTTGCCCTTGGATACTCATCAGCCTGAATAAAGACAGACCTTTGCAGTGTGTGAGCCATTCCTGGCAGCCTGGCAAGCAGCAGCACTGCCAGCACACATACTGTGAGCACGGCAAAAACTGATCAGAGCTGTCTTCACCTGCAGCCCCCCGTGCAAGAAAGCAACAGTCAGCTAAAGGGTCTCGTGGTCTACAGAAAAAAGCACAAAAAAACTATAGGGGTGCTGAACAGGGCTAGTAGGGTTTTCAGGTACTGCTTCCTAGATAGACATGGACTTTAACTCAGAAAGACATCCCCATGATGACAGCTCAGAATTGTACTTTCCAGAGGTGTCTAATCTGGTACTGCATAGAACTACAGCTTAGTGTACAGACGTTGCTCTTACATGGCAGATTTAACCCTCTTTCTGTCAGGCATCATTCTGAAAACAGCTAATAATTGTGAAGTACTCTCTCATTAGTGAAATGGCATTAAAACAACTGGCATTAGAAAACAACCTCTCAGTCTAGGGAAAAAAACCAAACAACAAACAACAAAAAAAGAAAAGCAAAGCCCAAACCTCATAAAGAAATCACAAATGTGAACTAAATACTCCACACATTTAACTTTTGCAGATGTAAATAAATAAATAAATAAATATACACAGTCCCTGGTTGTTTATTTTCTTTTATTGTTGTTGAACACCAGCACACTTTTCTTTATTCTTGCCATATTTACTGTTTTACTGGTAACATGTTACTGGAGATGAAAGATAAATATGTGATCACCTGCTGGCTTGGCTTGCCCTTTTCCCAGTGGATATATTTTAGCAGAGAAATGACACCTATACCTGGCCAAGTTGCTCCTGCCCTGCTCCCAGATATACTGAGTTCCTCCTAACACTCCTTTTGTCTCTGTGGAGCATTCAACACATAAATGGCAAACAGCTTCAATAGGGTAGATATGCATTAGTAGGCTTCTGCTCTATACCTTGGATATATTACAAAGCACAAGCTTATTATGGCATTTATTTTTAGCAGAAGCATGGAAATTGCCTACACAACTGCCAATTCCTTCAGCCCTTCACTACTTCAGCCCCAGAGTCTCCTGGCACTTAACCATTTTTCCTAAAAGATCCTGGCTTCATTTGTCTATTCCCTTTACTTCAGAAGAGGAAAACTTAATATATTGATGCCACTCCCTACCTCAGCACTCTGGCTGCAAAACAGAAGTTCTGAACGGTCACTGCTACTGTTAAGCTGCCTGTTTCAGGACTTCCAACTAACCAAAATGATATTTAGTACCCAAAACTGTGCAGAGGGATAACAGGAACAAAATAGAATACATAATGATAGATGAGGTAGAACTGGTTGCAGTTATCTTGAAAAATTATAGAGGAAAGTATTGATAATGAAGTGCTGATAAAAATAATCTCTTAAACCAATCTGTTACTTGTTTTCTGAGAAAATCCTAGATTGCAAGTCATGTATACTGTATAATAAGAGCCTACTCCATAATATAAGGAAAAAAATGTCTATAAACTTCTCAGAATGACTCATGTTAGCTTCCCGAAGTAAATAAATACCTTTTAACTTGACAGCTGACGCAATATGAAGCTGAGTGCTTCCTTCTACTTTTGTCACACTCAGATCCCAGAAAGAAAACATTTTAACAGTGAAGAACAAATTCTCGATTTGGGAGACAGTAGGCCTACATGCAAATAAATGGCAACACTGCTATGCTCTGGTGGTGTCACCAGATTTGCTATTTATAGTGTGCCATATAAAAGCAGATAGATTCTCACAGCAGTAATCAATTACAGATTACACATCATCTACAGTAACCTGTACTTCCAGCATTACAGCTATCGATATTAAAAAAAAATGGATTCTGGTGTATGTAAACACAATGGGGATAAGTATGTTTCTCTTTGATTGAAATGGTGACAGCTGGAGCAAGCAGGAAAGCAGGGGAAGACCAGTGTTTCTCCCACTTTGTCTGGGTCTGTTGAGCTGAGCTGGCTCAGAAAGAGGAATTTACTAAGCTGCACCCTCATCAGAGGCACAGGAGGCGGTGGTGGAGCCTGCACTCCCATGGCTTGTACCACAAAGCCAGCTTTATTCTCTGCCAGCATGACTCAGAGCTATTCCAGGACAGTGTGCCTACACACGGGCTGTGGTCTCACTGCTACACGATGCAAGGAGCCTGAAGGAAGGATTAACAAACCATGTGAACCATGCAGCACAGACTGTCTTGTACCTGAAGAGATGTGGTTGATAATTAGCACTGCACATTTCTCCTTTCTGTTTTACTAGACAGGCTGAACCAATACTAAGTTACTGTTGTTGTCAAACTCTTTCACAAATCACTATGAACTTCTTACACAGTTAATGTTACTTGATTTAAAGAATATAAAGAATAATTTTTAAAGAAGCTAAGTACTCAGGGAATCTAAATTTCCACTCAAAGTCACTGGGAATGTCATTGCTAACTACCTTGGCATATTCTAAAAAGTTTTAAGATGTCAACATTAAATTCTTTATCAATCTATCTGTTATGTTGGCTCTGAAGACAAGCAGCAATGGAGAGCTATAACTCAAGACTGACAGCACAGGTAGGCCCACAGAGTCACCAGACAAACAAAAAAGAGCTGACTATTGCGTAAGTCACTCAGTGAAGATGCAACACAAAGAGCAGACAAAATGTTAGAAAATACACAGAATGAGACAGAAATAAATAAGAAAGTAGAGGGAAACAAAAAGCATTCCACAAAAGCATCTGAGTTGTGGCTAAATTTTTACCGAGGTGATTTTGACTGCAATACTATTAAAATGTTCAGAACAGAGAGCAAAAAACTAGGACTCAGTATAACACAGACATTCAAAGTAATGCCAAGGATAAAGAGTTTCCTTTCTCGGGAGAAGGTGATGTTACATAGTTAAAACATAACATCTGAGATTCCAGGACACAAAACTAAAAATTCCAGCCACTTTTTGGACTATTAAAAATAAAAGTATTCTAGGTCTTCCTTTTTAAGTTAATGACCATTGTAGCAGAACAGTGTTGCAAGCACATGGTCATGCATCTGTGCCTGTCCTTGTGTCTCTGGGCCTTGCTGCTCCTTGTAGATCTGGTGTGGGAATACAATCAACTACGGTTTTCCAACAGAAGGTACTTATAATATTTGATAACTTGGTATGAAGGCTATTCAGTATTACAGAGTGTGGCAAAGAGACAAAACAGAAAGGGCTGGAATCCCTCACATTTAATATCTGGTCTTTGCTGAAATGAGTTTTTGGTTACCCTTGAACTATGTTCTGAAACGATGAAGAAAACCCCCATTCCCCATTCCTCATTCCCCAATGAACTACTTTCCTAAAAACAGCATCTAACAATGTCAGACCTACATTAAATCTAGTTAAAGCCAGTGGAAAGATAAAGGAAGTAACTGGAAGCTGGACCAAGAGCAAGATGCTTCAGCAAGAGATTAAGAAGGGATCATCCTTCAGTCACTTGAAAGGAATTCCCAACCTCCTCTATCTGTGATGAAGGCTTTCGTTACAGGTCACGGACACAAGATGCCAGCAAGTCACTGTGCCGAAACCTGAGGATTTCTCCTTGGTGCTTTGTTGGTTGGTTTTTCAAACAGAAATACTACACGTAATATACACATTATGTGGCATTTTAAATGTTTCTCAGCCCTGGTAAAGGCTGTCCATTATTGCCTTTGGTAACACTGAAGTTGAAGTTGCAGGGGGTAGAGGTGGGCCAGGTCTAAGCTGTTCCTAAAACCTCACCAGTAGAAACCAGGAAAATTTTTGAAACAGGAGAAGACATCACAGATATGTTCATTTATAACAAGAATAGCATAATTATTTTATAACAAATAATTTGAAGTAATCTACAAAGAATGTAAAAAGCCTAACACTTCACTTAGGACTAGAAAAGCAAAATTATGCTGCTCTGATGTTCCTAACTCCTGCCTAAAACTATTACACAGTCTAATTAACATAAGTTCTATCCAAGCGCATTAAATTTTACATTAAGCAAAACAACACCCAAAAACATGGCATGCAGGATCCTGAATGTGCCTCACTGACACTGGTGGCAAAACTCTCACAAACTTCAAAAAGCAGGACTAGGCCCAGGCAGTTCTGATTTCTTCCTTTCCTCTCTATTTTCATTCCTAAGAGAAAGGATTTCTGTTTAGGTTTAATAGTCTTCGCACCATGGCTACCACTGTGGTTTTTAATTTGGATGAGATGTTTAACAGTTCTAACATTAAGGTTGTTTCCCATAGTAGAAGCAATTGAACACTGGAAATAGGCCAAAATTATGACAATCAAGCAGTGGAAGTTGGAAAAAGCATAAAATTACTTGTATCTTAACTGGAGAAAAGTTTATAAATTAACTGGGGCCTGAATCTTTAAAATTGCTTGCAAAATAAAAGAAGGAGAAGCAGGGGAGCTGAGCTGTTTATTAAAGACCAATTCCCCTGCTGTGAGGCAACACTATATAGTCATCTGACAAAACCTAGCATCAGTAGGGCCCTTCTGAGAAAAGGCAGTGGTAGCAGTCACAGGAAGCTTTGACAAAGCTGCAGAGTCATAAAAGGCAAAGAATTAATGAAAAAGACAAACACATTTATAGTTTAACCACATAAAATCCATAAATTGGTTTCACTTTCAAAGGTTTGTGCAAAAACAATGGGGAATGGAGAAAGAGCTATGTCCATAGGCCATGCTGAATTCCTGTCTATTTTGAACAGCTGCCCTTTCATTAAGAGAAGGAAACAGTATGACCAGAGGGAAAAATTAAACACAGACACAAAGTCAAATATAGCTGCGATAAAATTCTGTCTATTAAAGTAGTTAATAATCTACCAAAGTATTAACCTGATATACACTGCTGTCATCCAGAGATGTCACAGTATTAAAGGTGCTGATAATAACATGCACATTTGGACTTGGCACTCTGTCTCTCATCACCAGCTAAATAAACTCCTAATAAGCACAGTGCACTTTGGATTTCTGTAGCTCATAGAACACAACAATGAAAGAGCAACAATCCAATTCAACAATTTTGTTTTGTTTTGCTGTTCTCCAGAATGCAGTAGAGTTTAAAATATTTTTTTGGAAAACACCTATTTTTAACATGACAAAAAAAGCCAGCTTCCTACTCCCACTTCCAGCTTCTATTTCTTCTCTGAATCATTCTCTTTCTTTCTCTTTCACATGCAAGAAGACTAGGTGAGGAGACTGACAACTGAAGTTCCTTGATAAGGTAGCAGTGTGGTGAATTAGGGTGAAGCAAAGCAAAATGCATAGAAAAGGCAGGGGAAGGTTGCTTTGTCTTTTTTTTTTTTTTTAACTGCTGTTTAAAATACTAATCCAAAAGGAAAGGAAAACAAACATACGTGATCTGAATGACAAGAATATGAATTCATGTAAAGAGAGGAAAAACCTTCTCAAAGAGGAATTTTTAAGAATTATGATAGTGCCTTAGAAATAAGAAGGCTACAATCTTGTGGAAAATTAAGAAAAGGGAAATAAGGCTTAGTGAGTTAGAGTTAAGACTAATATGATAATTTCTGTAAAAGATAAAGATAAGGCCATGATAGTTATGACTTAGGTCTCAAATTTTAACTGCGGAGTGAATTTCTGTTCAGATGAACATGAAGGTAAATAGAATAAGAAGTACTTAAAAACTAAGTAGAATGTCTTAAGCCTGCAACAGACTTGTTCTTGACTATCCAAAATGGAAAAATAAGAAAATACTTGAATAACTATTCACAGAAATAAATTATAGGGATATTTAATTAATAGTAACTGCATGAAATCACACTGTGAGCAAGTTCTGTATGATAGCCATAACATTTCAGTGTATCATCTGGGCAGTGAGAAATTACAATTACTTCCATCAGGTATTAAGAACTTCTAACCTTTAACTGTTAATTTTTTCATACTCTGAAATGTTACCCTAGTGTCTTGTAGGATTTCCTAAGAATCGTATACAGGAAAAATCCAAGAAAGTGGAAAACCTAACAAGGAATCTTGAGAGCAATGAATTGGAAGCAGTAGGAAAAAAGTTTGCTTTCTGGATCTTCAGAAATTCAAGTTCCTTGCAAAATCTAGAAACCTCAAAGAACTGGCAGTCTGGTTACTAAAGCTAGGAACACTAAAGACTATAGGGAAGCTGATCCTTCTTTTTTTTCATAAGGCAAGGATGTACAAGCATAGATATATGCTCAGAAGAACTAAGACCTGAAGCTGTTTCAACAAACTTTTCTCAAATGTTTCTTCTGTAAGAGGTAAATGATGCATGAAAATGTACGCAAGACATGAAAGATAGATAAAAAAAGGCAAAAAATTATGTGTATATATATTCCTATATAGGTATATGTGTAATAGCTGTAACTTTTGTTAGTCACCTAACATGTAGCTCACTTAAATTTTTAATTATCCCTGTGCTACCACAATGGGGTAGGCTGGGCTGAATCTTGACTTCTTTTTTTGGTTTATTTTCTAAGTTTTTGTTTTCTAAGTTTTCATAGTAACACTCCTGATTATTTGGAGAACATTAACATTTTGTGTGACATGATCAACACTTATACTAAATTACTCATGATGATGACAAAATGCCATTTGACCCTGACACAAAGTGCACTAGAGCCTATGAGAAGATTAACTTCTCATTAGACCAGGCCTCCCTTGACAAACTTCATGACATATTATGAGCATGTAATTCTATTGTCTCTGAGATTACATATGATAAGCAAAATAAATAGAAATGGGTTTACTTCCCCATAAGAGTAATACATTACGAGAAATAATTTAGTGGCACATTCACTATATGACAAAAAGGGAGGAAAAGGAAAGGGAAAGGGGAATTACTAGAATAATTTCTCCCTCTTCACCTTTTTTTAATAGATCAGGAAGAAGGAAAAATATCCAAAGGATGGGATAGTGGGAAGGTGAGGCAAGAAGAAATCAGGTGTGCAACTGGGCTCCTAGCCTCATAAAAGATGCAGGAATAAGTATGGGGAAAGCTTAACACTCCTCAGCTGTCTTGGATCATTGGTAAGACCTGAGGATGGCCTCCACTTGAAAGGCATTGCTGGTATAACCATAGCATTTAGAAGTGGAAAAAAAAAATCTTACCCACATCACTACACCCTACTGTAAACGTAGGTCAAGCAGCAAAATAGCCCATTCAGAGACTGGGCTTACAGTGTACCAGTTAAATGGTTTTGCCAATAAAAGCTGTCTTTCTGCTGCGGCTATGTGGGAAGCAGATACTACCTTTAACAGATCTTTTCACATCTAGGTAAACTTTGTAGAAAATTGGAAGCATCACTAGCTGCTTCCAGATGGTAAATTGGGAATACTGGCCTATCTCTGAAATTAAAAAGCCCAGCTTTCGCTACCATTATTGTGACAGTTCTCAAGAGACAGCAGTTAAAGTCCTTTTCTACGGCACTTTTGCCTACACTGCAAACAGATACATTACATACCCATTTACTGCCCCATCCTCACAAGACTAATGATGTTTTGGTTTCCTCTCTCTAATTTTGTCCTGAGATTCCCTCCCTCCCCATATATCCCTCAGAAATCAGCCTGCTACTTTCAAAGAAACCCCTAGAGGCCAAATTTTCAGGGGGTGTGACCCATCTAACTTTCTTTGGCTGCCTTTGAGGTCGTTCCAACTCCAGCGCCTCAAAGCCCAGCAGAAGTCAGGAAATGAGAGCATACGGTAAATAGTTTAACTCACACTAGTTTGGCTTTCAATTCTAACATGATTTTTCAGTGTTTTGCATCTAGTAAGATGTCTATTAACTCAAAAGGCTCTGGTTAAAGAGAACAAATGCAATGACAGTGAGAAGATACCAGTGTACTGCAGCTCGTTGCTAAAGAAAGCTGGGTGTGCCATGCAACTTAAATATCATATCTCTGTTCAGTTCTGTGGCAGATGAAACCTGAGCTCTGAAAAAATTGATCTGTTAAGGTTTAAAGCTCAGGAGGTTTAAACTAAAACAAACATGATAACCGGTATTAGGTTTCTAAGCACATCCAGAGCACTCAGCATGTCAGCAGTCATATATTTACAGGCTTGCAGCATATGCCAAATAAGAGACAATGAACCCAAAAATAGACAATAAAGCCTGTTGTAAAGCCACTTGTAATAGCAGCTGTTGCCTCTATTGAGAAAATGTCTTTAAACATGTTACCTTTTAATACTTCTTTTTTCTCTTGCTCCCTCTTTTATGGAGCCTGGGTGGATGCTATAAAAGAAATAGACACTAATTAGAGTGGGCTAATTCTCCAAAGCAATATAGCATAAACATCTTCCTCCTTAATTTACCTGATGTTGACCACATACACAGTGTAATTCCAGTTCTGGAAAGTACGGTTCAGCTGAAAAACAAGAAGACATTGATCACGTGAATGGTGAGATATTAATGGGGCTCTTTGTTGCTTAAGGCACAGTTAGAATTTCACCCTTCTGCCCCTTGAGAAATCCCCTTCAGTTCTGCAAAGCAAAGACAACACTCTCACATTTCAGTGAGGTGAATGTTGTATTAGATGTACAACTGGTAGTGAGAAATGTTGCCTTTTTTATAGACAGAAGGAAATCTCTATAAAGTCATGACACAGTGAATAGGTGAGTGCACAGGATACTGACCTTAAATTCTCAGGAACACTTCGATAAGAATAGATTTCCTAACAAAGCTACCAAATTTTCACCTGAAAGTCTTCAAACTTATGATGATCTTCTTTTCAGACCTTTGTACTGTTTATTCTGAGTGCACAGTAGCTGCTCGGTTTTCCTCTCAAGAGACACTTTTGCATACTCTGCTAGGGCCAAGTGACACCCTTCTAGATTCTTTGGCACAGGCAACTTAAGTACTTTGCCTGGCTACTGATGCTAAGAGAACCACCTTGGCAGGTGTGGATGACTGCCTTTCTGGTTTGTAGATTATTATCCATGGTCTCCCTAGCTTCTGAAAGCTGAAAGCTCCAGGTTTATTAAAAGAAAAATAAAGAATAGTTGCCATATATTCATGACATATTTTCATGTAAGTAGTTTAGTATAAAGACTACTTACGAATTGTGTGAGTGCGACTATGTGAACTGTCAAAAGAACAGAGAATATCTGTATTCAGACAGGGAGAACTTTCAGAGACAAGAACTTCAAGAATCCTCCACCCAGAGGGCCCAGAAAGGAGCTTATGTCTACTAAAATGGGCTGAAATCTCAGAGACTACTAGAATCCTCAGCAACTGACCCAGAGCAGAAGCCTTCTGAAGTAGAGAACATGTGGATAAACTGGAAAAGTTTATTGCTTCATACAAATCAACACTGCCTGGCTTTTTTAATAATTTCTTTCACCATATAACTTCAAAACCATATTAGCATTTGGGCGGAAAAATTTTGTCCTGTATAGTGATGTTGGAACTCAGACATCTTCTGCTTTCAATAAACAATTCTGATTTCTCCATACTTTTCAAAATCTCACCTGGTATCTATATTTTTTAAGAAGTAGAGACATTTCAAAATTTTATCCAAAAAGCTGAAGAGCCCTGGTTTCACAGAGCTGAGTTCACTACTGCACAAATCAATAAAAGAAAGGTATTTAGAGAACACATATTAAGAGTTTATTTGGTAGTCTATTTTTTCCCCCCTTCCAACTGATAACATTTATGCACCAGATTCATATATGTCATCACAGAGGAAAGAAAACTTAACTTACCCATTCTGCAACGACATCATGTACTTTTGACACTGAGTTGGAGTTGGAACTAAAGACAGTTATAGATATCCTGTAGAATAGCCCACCTGTCCATTAAAAACAGCATGATAACATTAGAAACTGCGAAAATTTATCTTCTAATAATGAGACTTTAGTTTCATGATTAATACAAAGATTAGGCTGAACCTCATTCATAAGGCCACCTCAGGCTCTTTTGGCATTATAAAGTCTGAAGTGAACAGGTCCTGCAGGTTTGGGACCATTCTCACTAGTCCTGTTGATTTTGACTAGAGTTTCCTCCCCATTCATATTTTCAGAGACACTTGAAATGTGACATGGAAATTCACAGACAACGTACATAAAAATATTATTTTGCATATGCCTCCAATGTGGTGTGTTAAAGCAATATCATGAAAGTGCCATGAATTAAAAAACTATTATAATTAATGAAGTTTGTAAAAGTGGATAAATTCTGCTCTAAGTCATATTGTTATACATCAGAATTAAACCACTGCAGGTTACATTTAAAAATTTGTCAGAGCAGATAAAGGTCATCAATTAAAAGTAACAAGGTAACTGAGGACATAGGATTAGGTGTGAGAAGGGATATACAGCTCTTGTTTCCAAAGCACAGTCTTGGGTCAGAGATGGCCAGAGAGCATATGAACTCACATTAGCTTTACAAAACCAGCAGCTGAACAAACCATCTTGCAGTCACAAAATGTGTAACACTTGGCTTGGTGCAATTTTATATTCAGAAAGCTGTTTTGAAATGTCACTGGGCAAACGTAAATTCTCTTTAAGCTCATGAGTGGTTAGGCAGCATTACAAGATTCTACATCTAATAAATAACATCAAATCATTTCATGGATATGCTCTGTGTCAAAAGTTTGTACTTTTCACAAGTTACTTTTTTTTTCATTAAGCTACTAAAAAGTCTGTAAGCTCTAGTTGGATAAAATTTCCCAGGATGTGGGGGAGGTTTAGGAACTTTTGGATGAATTCACTTGCATGTATGTGCATGTGTGGCATTGCTTGCTTCAGGGCTGTTACCAAACAAAGTTGTGGGTCTTAATCACAGATACATGTATTCACATAATCCTCTGTGAATCTTACAGAGATGCTACACAGGACAGAACAGGGTATGACAATAATCATACAGAAATCCCTTTCTGTCTCTGATTGTAAAGGAACTGCCCTATCTTTCTGAATCTAAACAAAAGACTTTTTATTCTAAGTGGAGCAAACATCATAATTTTACAACTTCATAGATAATTATTGTACAAGAGCTTGAAACAGAAGTATCTGGAAAGAAAATCTGAAGCCACCATTTTCCAATTTAATTGTGCATACATTAGTTACTATCCTATTCATGGGATGGCTTGAGTATTGTTCTTTCTTTTCAATATGGAATTAATCATATGAACTCTGAGATTAGTACGAAAATTCCTCTATGATAAAATACTAAAGAAGATGGTTTACTAGTTACCTTCTTTGGTAAACTATGATTAAATTTTATATATGACTAGAATGAACTTGCTTTTTGATTTAATGTCTTTTTTCCTCCCTTAACTCAGGAGATACACAAATTTGGCGTGCAGTTTAATCTGAAAATTTATTTTAGTTTTATATTATTACTGTGATAGTTTCAAATTTAAAAAAGAGATGAAAAATTAAGTCTTTGGAAGTAGGAAATTGGACTTTGTGCAAGTTGAAAACACTTGCAAGACCTGGATCTCATTTATACGTACATATCTCTGTATATACACATATTCAATTTAATATCTATAATGTACATGTGCTATACAGATGCACACATATAGAAAGTGTTCATTATATATATTCTCAATCATTCATATATAATTATACATATATATAATTATAACCTTATTCAGCTAATTATGCATATGGACAAACCCACCTTAATATAGGAATATGCAAAGTATTTTTAAAATCAAACATAGTAAGTACAAAATAGTCAATAGGTTTGAGTACTCCACCAGATAGTGACCCAAAGCATGTTTTTAATGAGGTGAAAAAAAGAACAAGAACAAAGAACTAATCTATATTTTAAAACACTCTCAGGAGACTGCAGCGGCCGATAGTAAAAATTAAAAATTATTTCTCACTCTCCACATTAAACTGTGGAAATCCCATCTCAAAGTGCTGACTGAAAAAAAAAATATGGGTACAAAATTTATAAAAAGTAGCCAAAGAGAACTTGAAAAAAAAAAGACAAAAAAATAGCCTGGACATCAATTCTTCCCACACCCACTGCCAACTACAAAAATATAAAGATCAATAAAATACCAGTATTTTTTAAAAAATTCTGTTAGGTAAATTATCTAAACATTGCTTTTTAAAAAAAAATCTTTGATTTTTGAAAGTAAGATCCTAAAAAACATTCATGTAAGTGAAAAACATTCATACAATCCCAAACAATAAAATGGCATAAAATTATATAAAATACATGGCAACCAATCACAGTGTCATGAGAGCTGTTTTAGAGAAGTACACAAATATTAGAAATCACATTAATGACATGTACTATCACTAAGATGTTACAAATTCCCTTTTACGGCAATTAAATTATTATTCCAAAACATCTTCATACGCTAAATCGACATATATCTAAAGGATGAAAGACAGCTACTTCTATGCTCATCCTAGAAACTGAATATCTAATCGATAACACGATGTGGGGCTTATTCTACATCGGCTTGACATACTGTAGCTGACCTCAGGTCGACACAGGCAGCCAGCGTCAGTGAAGGAGACACATAAACAAGACAAAAGGAGTGCAGCAGAGCTAAGAAGTTGGTTCAGTGGTGGGTAAGGAGTGCTGTTTTGGCTTGTCCCAGATGATTAATTGGCCAAGGAATGAACATGTGCCGAAACTGATGACTGATGGTATGTTACAGAAGAAACTTGTGTTTGGGACTGCATGAGAGAGTGATCAATGGCTGCTGCAGCAGCTTTTGTCAGAGTGCCTGTCAAAATGGTCTCTTTGTGCTGAGTAACAACTCCACTATATGAAAATGGAAGAGGTATTGCATCATTCATTACTGCCGTTCTGGATGACTCCAAAATAGAAGAGCAATTTGCAAAACACCCATAATCAGCATTTTCAAAATCCAAGACACGAGTATTAACAATATTCAGAGGAGACATTCCTTCCCTGTTCTTGCTGAAGGATCCATACACCTCCCCTTCTGAATCCCATTCAGAAAGCCTCAATATGTTTGTTGGTGTCAAAACAGCAAAATTCCTTATGTCTTCATTATTATCAATGAATTCTTGTTCTACTGCCCGTAGAGAGTATCTCAGACTGTCCACTTGATTTTCAATGGGGTTTTGTCCTAAAACAGTTTGATAACTTCTTGGTATCTCTACTGTTGGAAAGCTAAGCCTTCTACATCCCACTGAGGGATGAGGCTTGAAGAAATTGTATCAAGATAGTTCTGCAAACTTTGTGGGAGTGGAGGTGTGGAGTAGCTGTTAGGAGGTACACTGACTCTGAATTTTAAGTTTGCACGAAGAAGGTGCCTTAATTCCAATGTCATTGGAACTAAGTCAGAACCCATGGAATTCATGTTTTTTAAAAAAACATCTGCATCTATTTGAACTTTACTTCTTGCTTTATCAGTTGTATTTGTTACAGCATCATTCTCTGAAAGACTTTGAGACTATGGTGTTCCATGTGTTCTTGTACTGCTTATCAAACTCTTAACTATCCAAGTAATCTGAGACCTGGGTGTACTGATCAAGAAAGGAGCTTGGATATCCCTTGAACAAGAAGGATGGATTCCTGAATGCGTTGGAAGGACAGAAACAGGCTGATGCCTGTTGTTTAGGAAGGTCATGCTGGTTTGATCACTTACTATGTCAGTTCGAATTTGCATTTGCAAACTATCAAATAGTAATTTTTCTGTGCAGTATTCAAGTACCTCATCAAAAGGACCTACCTGTACCCATACAGAGCATTGACTGAAAGGTGCTTCCAGGGAAAGGAAAGGAAAGTCAAAATAAAATTCACTGCTGGAAGTCACGGTTGGGTTTGAAAAGTTCGTTATTTTCCTGCCATTACTTTCTGAAATTCTCTTTGAAAGGCCTGTAATAAATGACCTGAAGATTTGTTTTTCCAAAGCTGATACATGACTAGAGAAATTAATTTCTTCAGCTCTGTGACCTAATTATCTAATGCCAGATGTTTGCTGAAAGATACTGTCAGACTTAGCACATGAACTAATGGACAGCAATCTCTCTGTTGGAGAAGAAAGCAGTTTATTGAGAGCCATCAATTTTCTTAAAACACTTGAGGTGCTTCTTTCAAATGATGGGAAACAGTCCAGAAACTTCCTCTTAAAGAGGGGGAAATATCTACATATTTTGTTGGAAAATCCAAGTAACCTAAGTCCCAGGAGTTGCCAACTGGATTCATGTTCTCTGGCTCCAATATGGAAAAAGATAACTCTTCATTTTCATTACTATCATGAAACACATCTAAATTGTTGTAAATAATGAAACCAGTAATTACTATTAGATATAGATGTGATGTCACTTTTCAAATAAGCATCAGTCAACAGTTGTTGATAAACAGGCAGGGTCATTACAACATGCTTAACCACTGAGCGTGTGCAGCCTGGCCCTACCAGAAATACTGAAAATGTTAGTAGCCCTCTACTGGGTCCTAGGACTGAACTTGTCAGTTGGATGTGAGACATAAATTTTGTGTATGTTGGGTTTGCACATGCAGCGTCTACAGAGATTAAATTTGTAATGCCTCCTGAGTGATGTTCCTCAATGGATGTAGATTTTCTAAACTGAAATGCACTGTTTGCTGCTAACATAGAAAAAGTTTTGCTATCAGCATTGCCTTCTATCATTTCCATGTAAAAATTTTCAGGTGCCAAGTTTAAAAAATCTAGCCTACTTTTTTGGAATGGTGATTTCTCCCCTGTAGATGATATAGAAAAGCTAGGAGAATGATGTCTGTCTTCTTGAATGTCACAGGTGATGTGATGATGAAATACAGTCTCATTCTACCAGTTCACAGGCTCAAAGACACACATGAAATTGGTTGTGTTGCTGTTGGAGGACGAAATCTACAGTTGCTTTTTTGTGTTTGCAAGCAGTGGTGCTCCAGCTAACAGGAGAGCAGAACGCTGGCTCAGAGTCAGAGTGACCTAGTCCATTTGCCAAAGTCCGTGCTAGCTCTGCATTAGGACTTCTGCTGTGAAGAAGAGGAACTGCTGCATTCACAGAAGGCTCCGTAACTGCATCTACTGCACCAGAAGTGCCATGACATGCACGTCTAGAATAATTCAAAATTTTTTCATTTGGCAACTCTTCCATCATGGTATTGTCAAGGTTGATTTTTTCTGTAAAAGCAGCCAAGGTTTCACTGTGGGTTTCAGAAGCAGCTGATGTGGACATAGTTGGAAGAAACAAGCTGCATGGACTTTCTCTCTCTGGGTTCTCATCTGCTGAGGTTTTACTGAAACGCAGAGGCCTTTGTTTCACTTGTCAAGTAATTGGGGTTGAGATAATTCCTATGGTTTTGACCCCTTCTATCTCTTGCTGCCACTGTGGTTGTGAATGGGAGCATTCAGGTGAAGTTCTCTTCATTCTACAGATAAGTGTAGGAGTAAGTCTGAATTCCTGCAGGTCTGTGTGTAGTAAGCCACATAAGAAAATATTAAAGAAAATATACGTAATGCATATGTTCTTGGCTGTCTGCGCTTGGTAAAAATCAACTTACCAAGAGTGGAAAATGATGCCAGTTAGCTGAGTGAAAGTTTGATTTGCTTCTACCATAAGTGAATTTGGCTTATTTTCTTAGTCTTTCTACTTTTTCTTGGGCGTTTCAAAGCCACAGAAAGGACTTAATTGTCCAATTTTTATTCATTTTAACATTAATAAGATTTGATTCCTTCTGTCATTAAAAAAATCAGAGTAACTGCTCATGGTGAACACAAGAGTGAGTGGATCCACATAAAGGCAACAAATACAACTTGCAAGAAATAGTCAATATTTTCTTCTCACTTTTACAGCTTACTAAGTACAAAGAGTCTGGATTCAGATAAATTCTTTCACATCGTGTACTGGATTGCCTGATTGCCAACGTACAATAAATGATCTGCCAAAATAAAAAATAATCCAAGAGTTTTAAATTCTACAGTAACAACTGATGCATTGGGGGAAAAAAAACCAAAACCAAACAAGCTAAAAACCAAATGACAAAAAACACCCAGATTCTAATTTATTTCTGTGCAGCAAAATGAAAAATTAAATCTTTAAAAAAATATATCTTTAAGCCTCAGATGAAAATTGCAGAAATCTATCTCTGTGTTGTTAATAATGTTTAACAACCATCTTTAACAAATGAATAAATATTTTAGCAGCACCTCACAAAATGATGCTCAGTCTTTAGGAGACAGTGATATCATAGAATTTGAGAAAACCTCAAAAGAAATCCTGGCTTTAATCCTGTGCTAATAATAGGCTCATTTACTACCTTATTTTTTCCCTTAATCTTTCTAAATGAAAAGCAAACGATATCCGATCCTGTCAACATTTTCCCTAGTAAAGTCTGATCCAGCTCTTCTTGAAGTCAGTGGAAAGATTCCTGTTGACTCAGTGGAAGTGGCTTTGCTCCATAGGAATGGTTCCACTTGGCTCCTGCGCCTGACTAGTGAGGAACAGACAATTCAAGCGTACTACCACCCTGGCTGCACAAGCAGGAGCCACACAATCCGCAGCCTTGAAACATTTCAATAACACAGTTCTTTTCAGACCCTTTTCAAAAATCCCTCCCCCTTCGTCTTGTTCTTTGCATGGGTAAATACAACGGGTGACACAAAGCTAATCCCTTTCATAGAAGAGCCAGGTAAACGTGATACAAATAAACACTGAGTTTGCTTCTGTTCTCATTTGCACCATTCTGACATGATCCAGTGAAGTTAGTCCTGATTTATTTCCTCATAAATGAGATCAGAACTGAGACATGACCCTTGACATTATGATAGTAGGAAAAACACACCTTAAAATACAACAAATTTGCTTTACACACAGTACAAGGAAAAATGTAACACAGGATTTCTTACCATTGTTTGGCTTATCGTTTCTATTAGTATCAGGCATGTTAGTGGTGACAGTGGGTGGTGTAGGAGTAGTAGCATTTACAGTAGCTGGTAATAAAGATGAGAAAGAGGTGAACTTGAATGAAATATGAATGTTAATAAGGTAAGACAAAATGGGAACAATGCATGACCATGTAAAATGAAACCATCTATACACAATGCCATAAATGTTAAATAAACACATTATTTTTTCTGCACAAAGTGATGAATAGATATGAACTGAGGCCCCAATTCTGCAATCTTCACTTGCACTGATTTCACTGGGAGTTTTGCCAGCGTAAAGTTTGCAAGATCAATCCTGTACTGCTTTCATAAACTCAAAATCCTCTTATGAGAGCTTTAGATCGAAACAGCTGTGCAAAGACCAGAAAATAAGTTTGAAGATGCATGCACTTATTGCATGTGAAAAGAATCATTGTCCCTACTAAGAGACTGAATATCACAAACAAACGAGAAACTAAAACATCCATGTAAGGATCTAATTAACTCCACTGAGCTCCAAACAATAAAGAGAACTGAAATCAGACCTGGAATAGGTGAAGAGGAATATATATTTTGAAAGCTTGATGTAGGAGCTCAGCTGTACTGTTCCCACTGACACCAACAGGAGTCACCCCAAACAATTCTGGAAAGTAGCTGGACACTTTTCTAAATTAGAGGGAGGAGCCAAAACTACAGATTTCCCCTACAGTGGACTGGGAGGGTATATGTGCTAGAGGAATTCAAAGATCATGCCAATCAATTTTCAAATAATGATTTGGGAAATAATTTAATTTTGTCCAGTAACTGCCATGGAATGCAGATCCACTCACTGACAGATTTACTTCTTTCCTGAAAACTCTTGGTTAAAATCTGAAGGTTGGTATGGTAAAATCCCAAATGTTACATGGCTTTCGATGATTGTGACCAAGAAACAACCTGGAAAGGTTAAACAATAGTACTTTGGACAAGAAATTGCATTTTTTATGTTTTATTATGTTGACTGACTTAACCTTCTGAGTCTGAAAGTCATAAATTCAAGTAAAAACTTAGGGAGTAGGTTCATGTTCAGGTTTCAGTGAGACAAGACAATTAGGAAAAGAGAAGGAGAAGTTGCACACTGGACCAAACAGGTTATAACTGGGAAAGTTACCATATAGAGTGACACCCTGTAATATAAAAAAAGCTCTTCTCTCATGAAACCTCAGAGCTATATTATCTGAGAAACAAGTTATAAGGCTTCCAATAGATTGTATCTTCCAGTCAATGCTGTTAAAGGAGGCATCTTCTAATGAATGAAAATATTTACTAAGCATAATGGAGAAAACAGCTTTCATTGGATTGTAGCTGATCTGGCATCCACAAACTTTTTTCCTGGTGTTATTGCACAGCACACCACAAACAAAAAAAAAAAGGAATCTAAACTTGCCTCTCAGTTTAGAGAAGGTCTCTAGTGTTGACAGAAATAGACATCTTTTTATGATTTCCATGACTATTAAAGTAATGATGATGGCACTGAAGAGGGTAAATCTGATCTGGCATCTTATTCCAAAGTGATGAACTGAACACAAGGGACACTTTACCAAACATATTTTAGAGAAGGAAAGAGTATTACCTTTGTGAAAATACTCAGTCTTTATTGAATAGCCTAAGAAGTTAAGAGAGGCAAGTTTGAAAGGCAGCACCTTTTATTAGAGACAATATCTTCTACTAGACAAGTTAATAAATCTGGAAAAAAGGATAAGGCTTTTAAAAAGCAGGCTTGTTTTGATGGAAGTGTGCCCATTTCTGCAGCCATATTAGCTGACTTAATGATAGTCTCTTCCTTTCATACTCTGCCACTTTGATGTAGGAAAACAGAGTTCTTCCAAAAAAATATACAAAGTTATTTATATGGTGGCCGTATTATCCTTTACATATAAAAAGACTAATACTGAATAATTATGGATGCCTCATTTACCAAGGTATTTGAATGGTAGTATTTAGATCACACTGTGCTTTGTGAATATGATGCCTAAAAATTACTGTTTGAAATCTGATTATGAAAATTAATGGCATTTCACGTTCCCTGTAGAGACCAGTACACTATTGTCCAAGAACTTGAATCAAATTTACCTCAGGAAAATCTGGGAAAAGTACACCGAAGACTGACACAGATCCCTTACTGGCTTTCCATGAAGTGTACATTTTCCCTTTTATATTTGACCTAATCTGATTTACTTGTAATATTGGTTTTGAAAGAGTTCTCAGACTTCCTCTTCCCCTCTTATATTTTATTCTCTCCTGTCTCTTTCTTCCACCATTTGTCCAGAAAAGGGTTACACAGCTAGACATTTTTGGTGCAGTTGCTGCTGTGATTAAAGTTTAACGTAAAAGGCCAACACATTATCGGGTTTGTGTTCCTGAAGGTGTTGCAGAAATGGACTGATGTTGGTCATGTAAAGCACTTTTTACAGAACTTCAGCATCTAAGGAGAACAGAATGGATTAACCATCCTTGCGCGTCCACTGATTCACATGACACAGAAATCTTCAGGGTTCAACCACTCCTTGCATTGAACTGAGCTGACCTTTAAAAACATCTAGTGAATTCTTTTATGTGGTGATTTTTACACTATTAAACCACCACTAAGTGCTGTGACATGTGTTTCATTAACTAACAGCTATTGGATTTTGCAGTTTAATATTGATTTTTTTACCTGCTAATCTCAATGTATCTAGCCTCAAAATAACTTACTGAAAAAAACCCTGAACAAGAGCCAGTTCCTTTATTTCCATCTTCTAATTTTTTATTTAGACTGTCAAAATGTGCAGGAGGAAAAGAGGTGGAGAAAGAAATGAAAGCAGTCAATTAATTCAGTTTGATATAATGGAGAATATTTGCAAAATGTATTATCAATGGAGCGATCACATTTTTTCCACATATTGTACATACAGGACACCCACACATGAATTACTTTCCTTGCTACTTTTTATTGCCATTCATCCTTTTAGAAACAATAATAAAAAAGAAATGGAATAAAAACCCTCAGGATTTCCCAAAGATGAAACTGTGAAAAGGACCTGGGCTTCTTACCTTGGCAAAGGCTTCCTAGGTTTGCACAACTGGTTGGTTCAATTGAAGAAGAGGGAATAAGATATGAGCCTTTAAAAGAAGAAAGCAAATAATTTAGAAAGGGTTGGCTACTGGGCATAAAGCTGTCATGTCTGAAAATACATCGTTCAGTGCAGTCCCCTTCCTAATTTCTCTCAGTGGTAAAACTGACACTGCCATTTGCCTCTAAGACTTAATGTGTTTTCATTTTCTGTTTCCACTGCGGGATCCTTGAAAACCCCGCTGACTTGCAAGTTACACACACTTGTGTATCCTTCCATGGTTTTCTTAGCTTTCGCTAAATAACATCACATTAAAGGAATGTAGCTTGCACGTACTGTGTGAAACGAGTTTAAGCAAAGGTTCAATATGGCCATAGGATTTATGTAATCTCTGTGAGTAATAACCCCTGCCTTGGAGGAGCAGCTACACTCTGCTACTGTAGCACAGGTTACCCACCACACAATTCTGAGTAATCTGCCTGTGACAGACACCAACCAGATAAAAGGTAATTAAACTTGTTTCTCTGCCCTGGGCGTGGGTGTGATTAATATTCTGGTATGCATGATTTATAAACAGATAATGTTATAAGTCTGTATCTCTACAGAATTATTCATAACAACAAGCGTACACTTCGATGATTTGGAGGCAAAAACAGGACACTTAAGAATGGCTACAGAAAAAGAACTGCTGCAACTGAATTAATTGCACTTTGTGTATGCCAGAAGTTCAGCTGCAGATACAGCTGCCTTTGCACACTGTGTTGAAAATAAAGGGACCATAGAGCACTGGCAAAATGCGAACCTACTAAGACTACTGCCCTTTTAGCTTTTGCTTCACTACTTCAGCATCATATCAACTCAATGAGGTTGTCTCCTTCCATAACATTAAACAGCCACCATCCATCAGCCTGTAAAGATAGCTAAGAAAGTATTTCCTGTGATGCAAGAACAAATGAAGCATGTACCCTTGACACTGAAATTGTATGATGCCACAGATAATACTACATGTATTGCCGACAAATATGAGGCAGAATTAAAAACAGGATCTTCAACAAGTATTAAAGCTCAGCAATTTTTTTTTAACAGATTAAGAGATAGAGGCAAATTCACTCCCTTGGTATACTTCTTATCAACTTGAGAAAGGATGTTCTAAGTGAATGTACTACATCCTGCATGATCTTTCTTTTTCCCCCCAAAATAAATTTGCTAATATTAAACAGTCAATAACAAAACCTACTCTAAGTTTAATCCCTGTTCTGTATCATGGAATAATGACCTAAGAGTTGGTTGGAAAATCGGCAGGCATTCATATTTTCTTCATTAAGCATTTAAAACAAGACTGTGATTTTATTTGGTGAAACTAAAAAAAAAATCCAATCTAACTTTACAAAACATTTAAGTCAGAAGACTGTTGTATTGAGTTTGCATGGCAAGGGTTTGGTAGAAGGGGGGCTACAGGGGCAGTTCTGTGAGAAGCAGCAAGAAGCTTCCCCTGTGTCCAACGGAGAAAATGCCACCCAGCTCCAAAAATGGACCCGCCACCGGTCAAGGCCGAGTCCATCAACAATGGTGGTAGTGCCTCTGGGATAACAGATTTAAGAAGGGGGAAAGTTACAGCACAACAGCAGTACAGCCAAGAGAGAAGTGAGAATATGTGAGAGCAAAACCCTGTAGACACCAAGGTCAGTGAAAAAAGAGCGGGAGTGGGTGCTCCAAGTGCTGGAGCAGAGATTCCCCTACAGCCAGCCCATGGTGCAACCCATGGTGAAGCAGACTGTCCCCTTGCAGCCCATGGAGGTCCATGGTGGAACAGATACCCACCTGCAGGCCATAGAGGACCCATGCTGGAGCAGGTGGATTCCTGAAGGAGGCTGTGACCCATGCTAGAGCAGTCTCCTGGCAGGATCTGTGGACCCATGGAGACAGAAGCCCACTCTGAAGCAGGTTTGCCAACAGGACTTGTGACCCCATGGACTTGTATTACAGGCACTTTGTGTGATACATCTCACTCCAAATGTCTAAGACTCAGACATCCGTATCTGCTTGTCATGATAGACTTTCTTCACAGTCAGTGGAGAGGAACAAGCACTCCTACAGCAAAAAACTTCTGACTTCACTGAGACATCTTCTCCAATATGAGATGCACTGACCTGTGGAACAGCCTTTTTGATTCCACTGTTTATAAACAGTACTGAGGGCAAATAGCTCTGCCTGAAAAACTGTCCACCTGCCTAAGGCAGAAACATCTCACACTGAGTTAAATCTGACAGGGAAACTAAGAATTCCTTTGGCCTTTGGGAATGAAGGACTCATATAAAATGCATATAAAACAAATGCAATTGCAGGCATGGACAGACATGCTGCCATATTATCCTTAAACTGAGTAGATCATATCCTGCTATAGGTGTAGCCAATGCAGACTTCAAAATCAGAACCAGAAGTTGTTTAAATGCTCCTCAATTTGCTTGCACTGAACTCTGAACTGGTGCTCAGTAGCAGTACAGTGCTATCATTACCTCAGCTACTTGTTTTAAAATTAGTCCGGATACCCAGGCTGTGTATGTATACCTTGAAATGCAATCTGTGCAAAGGTATGGCAATAAAAACAGAATTCTGTTAAGTCCTACCCAAACACCCCACCATGACTGCACAGCTGTGAAAACATTAGTCTAGGAAATAAACTAGTAAAAGGTAGAACTAGGAAAAGATTATCTGCAACAATTTGCCAGTGTTTTTATGCTCCATAAACCTACTTGTAAAAGCTTTGTCTGAAAAACCCTGAAAATAATACTCCCTGATAAACATAAGCACTGTTCAGGCACAGATACATTGAGATCATGGCTAAATGCTTGGCTTGCTTTTTTTTCAAGTTACATGCTGCTTTCTGGTGAAGCATTATTGGAGCTGCGTGAAAACCTCTTTTCTGCATAAATCCTTCCATTGCTGTTAAACGAAGCCTGATCAGCTAGAGTGAACTCCCCAATGTTTCTGGTTTATTCACGGTTGACAGTCTGACTCATCAACTCTCCTATTGAAGGACGGTTTTACAAAGAAGGCTTTTACTCAAGGAGAGGAAGGGAAGAAAATTCTGGGATTAGTAACCATCTTTGAAATGGTATTGCACCCAGTACTTTCTTTTAGGAAATACTCTGGCTCAGGAAAGCCTTTATTACAGAGGGTGATCTAACATCTAAGAAAGAAAAAGAATGAGTTAGTTTCCTCATAGGCTGATTTAGAGGAAATAACAATGCTTATATATAGACACATTTCAAGTGACTTATATAGACTCTTGGGCCTAAAGTAGGAACACTAATAAACTTTTTCTAAAACAGTGCTCTGCTGGACACTGACATCCCAAGGAATAACGCTATGCAATGAAAGTACTGTTTCTATGGCCACAGCTGTGATATTACATTTGTGTCACAGGACTGTACACTCTTTAACAGAAAGAAGAACAAGACCCCTACTTAAGCCAAAATTAAATGAGACTGCAGCTTTTACAGAGGTCTTGGTAGGTTGTTTGGTAAATGTGTTATGGTAGTCATCAAGGTGTAACAGTGTAAGAAGAGTAAGATTTTCTGGGAAGTTATTCTCTATGAGATCAGTTCATACTGATGAAACAACTTTCTTGTCCAAAACGCTTTTATCAGTCATAGTCAGATCAGTCTTTTCTTTGTTCTGGCAGAAGGGTGAAAGTATCCGGTTGCTTGTGGTTTTATAGAAGTGTTGCTTAACTTTTTTTACCAGAGGCACACTGAGATCTGTCTCAGTGGGTCTAGCTGTGATTGTGTCTCACGCTTTCGTTTGAGTAAAATAAAGCAAGCAAGATAGCCACTTTAATTCCTCATGAACTATTAGATACAGAAACTAGCATGCCTTAATGGTGACAGCTTCTGTTCTAAATTAATGACTCTCTTAGTGCTGACAGATGCTCTGTCAGGAGATGTTTATATTGACACTACTTAAACTGTGTTTAAACCAGTAAGTAATAAGGTGTCAGAGGAGCAAGAAGGCAAAATTGGAGAGGACATTAGATGTGAAGTGACCCCACGTGGTTTAGAAAGAAGCAATATCTGTAACTGTTTACTTTGATTTTTTTGCTTTTGTTTTTGTTTTTGTCAACACGCATTCATTATTATTGGAGAGCTCAAACTCTGGGGACACGGATTTTGATAGCAGCTGATTTTTACAAGCATCATATGTATGTGTACAGGCTGAACCCTGGCCATGGTTCAGATTTTCCACTATGCATTCTATTATTATCTAAGTATCTCCAAAGCTATTAAGTAAAACATTCTTTAAAAATTATTATTGTTATTATTATTATTAAATTATTTATTACTTATTGGTTTTTATTATTCTTCTTCCAAAGTGACAAAGAATTTTCAGCTTTGATTTTTTTTTCATTCCAGTAGAAAACTGTCAACCAGCTGTAAAAACATAGACATATACAAAAAATACACCTGGACACTTAGGAGAATCAAGTGTCTGAGCCATGAAATGAGAACAGGTTGGACAATGTATTGAAATTTATCTTCTAGAGTAATCTACAGGAAAAAAGACCTTCAGTAATTACCAATTAAAAGAAGGACTGATAATATATCATCAGGGAGACAAAATCTGATGATTTTGATCTAAAACTCTTCCTTCCTGTCTGCCTCCTCTAATTGAATATTTTCTCCTACTTTCCTGTCTCATATGAATTATTGTTTTGTCACTGATTTTGCTGGCTCTGTGGAGTCAGCACAAGGTTACCAAGCGCTCCCCTGGCTAATCAAAGGGTGAAAGGGCAGGTACAAAAATATTTAGCAATTAGTTAGTTAACATACTTCTTTTTTTTTTCTCCAGAGACCACTGTAATCTTACTTGGGGCTAGCAGGTAGTTGCAGTTATCCCTCTTTTGTATGAGCCAATAAGGAATGTTCAGGAAAAACTTTGATCTGCAGATCATTTCAATCAGCAACTCAATATACTTACAGGGCTTGTTCTTTTCCTTTAATGAATACCTCTATACCCTTTCAAAGCCTCTGTGTATGGTAAGAGTTGAGCTAAAGTCTAAGAAAGGTAAGACCTACCTATTTTACTTTCACAGAAACGCTCTCATTTTTTTTCCATCTTGGTATATGATCAGCACAATGCAGAAGTGTGGGGGGAAAATAAGCAAAAAAGTTTTGGCAAGGCATACTCACCACAACTCAAATTGTTTTCTGCTTTCAGTGCTGAAGTTGGAATACTCCAGAATTCATTTTCCCAGTCTACAATGTTTCCTTTCACATCGCAGCTGAGGTTGGCCAGTGTTTGTGCATTCATGGTGAAATTCCAGAGGCGGAAGTTGTAAATGTCTCCATTTAGAGAGCTCATTTCATTGCTGTTAGAGCCCAGCACCAGCCTCCCATTTCCAGGGATAACTTTGTCAAGGATACCTGGACAGTACACTATATGATAGGTGCTTTTGGCATATATACCTATAGTCCCTGAGAAGCTGTCCCATACAACACAGAGCTGTTGAAAGGTTCCCGTGAAAAACTCTGCATGTCGGGGCAATGCATTCTCAAGGATGCACTGTGTGCCTGAGATGGACAGAAAATGGCCTTTTGTGGTCTTCCCAAAGCTGAAGAATTCTATCGACAATGCATCAGTGTAGGAGAAAGCCTTCCAGTCGTCGTTGTCATCGCTGTTGCCTTTGGTTGCTTCAAAGCACAGCGTAAACTGGCTCAGATCTGGCACTGAGACAGTCTCTGCCACAGACACAGCGTCGATGTCAGGAACCTGGGGAACGATGACTTTCTGATTCCTCAGAGACACAGCGACTAGAAACAAGAGCAGACGAGTAAATTAACAAAAAAAAAAATTTCATCATATAGAAAAACAGACTGGCAGCGGGGCTTAAAGTAAGATTCATTAAATCAAACATTCATCAGGTGGTTTTTATCACTGTTATATATCAATAGCACACACCAAGGGGAATTAGACTTAGGAGTGCGCTCCGCTGAAAATATGCAGGGATCCTTTCAATGGCACAGAAAATGCTGTGTAACAACCCCCCACGTTGCACTAAGAGCAGTATTAGGACATATTACTTACTAACTTCCAATTCTGCCTCAGCTCACTTTATAAAAATTACTACTCATGCACCGACTAAGGAGGCATTAGGCAATGGAGTAAACCAGTTATATGAAAAACACAGTATGACTTGCTTCTAAGATACATAATTTTAATTACTTCTCTGCATGACTGTATTACACCAGTGAAGTTCAGGCCTTGCTTCTTTTAATTATCGCAATAGAAGAAAGCTGCCTTTACATTCCTTGGCAAACTGAAGACTTTTGTTCCTGAATTCAGCTAATGGCTTTCTGCAAAGCATTAGGCACCTTCTCATTTTGTCCCCAGTGGCCCTCTGGTTTAATACTGCAATCATGTGTTCATGAATATTTATATCCAAGCTGTTCACTATTTGCTAACAGTTGGGTCAGCAGTTTTGTATTTTGCACAGGTATCTCGAAATGTCTAGTCTTCCTGTAAATTATGTACTGCTGTAAAGGTATTTAGGCATGGGCAGAATTGCTGTCTCTAATTGTTATTAAGTATTCTCTCTTGCATTGTCAAAATGGCGGTCACCAAATGTGAGGAAAGGTATCCCATGGCATATGCTTTTTCTCCATGAATACATTTATGACAATTCTGTTCACTCTATTTTGGAGAACATTAGTTTTCAAAATAAAATGTCAATATGCTCAGTTTTATTGGCACATTTATGGCAGCAAAATTCTTCTAGAAAATTTCTCCACAGAATTAAGTTTCAGGCTATCAGACATGCACAGGCAGTCAAGATCAGACTGCAGCAGCTCCTGGTTTTACATCTGGCTCCACAGTTCTTTGTCAGACCATATCTCCAGCAAATGTCTGCTACCTCTTACACATTTTCACAGCATGTATGCTGGAAGCAAAACTGTTTCTTGCTGCACCTGAAGGATAACTGCCACAGTAGTTAATTCCTAGTCTCCTCTGAGATTTTTCAGTGATGTCAACTCTTACACTCCTTACTACAACTTTTGTTGTCTCAGAATGAAATAAAAACCTTTTTAATACGAGAGGAAGAGATAGGAGGGAAGCGTGACTCTCACATCATACTTGGGAAAAGATGCAGATTCTGTGTTGTCTATGGTACTGCAAGTTCCTTTTGCCAACCAAGACACAGCTGCTTGCAAAGACTAAGCTCTAAACTACCATATTTGGATATACACAAGGACATAATTTGACCAATATATTACATAGGAAAAGAACATAAAGCATTGCTCACTATCCGCCAACCCAGCAACTGCAGAATGGGAGGGAAGAGAGAAAAATACTGGGCTTTTATAGTTACTGGATTTACTTCATAGATTTATTTTTCTTCCCAAGGGAAAAAGTATGTTGTAACAATTTTATAGATAGAAAATGTGTTCAACTCTCCATTGAAAACAGGGGCATTTTTTTAGTGGGGTAATTATACTGTAAGCTCCTTTACGTAACATGGAAAGTGTTCCAGAAGAAGTATAAGGATTCAAGACTTGGAAAAGAAGAAAGCTTATTCATATGAGCACTATCCAGCCTGTGTTAGGGTGGTCAGGAAAGTTGTGGACCACTTGGTCACATTTAAACAGTATAGAAAGAGAAATAAACAGGGAGGACGTTGCTTTCATACTGAAGAAATGTCCTCAACTCTGCTGTATGAAAGGGCAAAACTGAGAAGTATTTTGCCCACATGAAGAAAACAGAATCCTGTGCAGATCTCTTTCCTGATTGCAGTTGCACACTCAGTCATCACACTGATGAATTTCAGATGTTAGTACTGGAGAAACTGCTTATTCTCTGAGGAAGAATATACATATATTCCTGGAATATTCATCCAAGTGTTTATACTACATTCAGAATGATAATTTTTTTCTCTTACAAAGATAAATGGATTACAATGGACTTTTTTTTTGACATACTGCTATTTTCTCATGAAGAATGTACAAAAATCTTAGTCTACTTGCATCTCACTATCTCACATCTCATACATCCCTTTATGTATAAGCAAGCCAGGAGTCCCTAGACTGTATTTTACCATCCCTTACAGGGAAAACTGCTTTTCTGTCAGCTGATGGGCTTTTCAGCATGGTTCAGTGCTTTATTGGTGCCTTCATCTGCCCTGTCATGCTGGAGGAAATGTGTCAACTTCAATGAGGTCTGCAAAAGTCTACATACCAAGTGCCTGTTGAGAGTGTTTTGTTACTGCCTCAGTGACTTGTGCTTTTAATCTGGGCTACTGCAGTACTACTCAATTGTATGCTAATTTGACATTGTCTCAAGCATTTCTGTACTAACAGCCATCTCTTGGCTCTCCATCCTCCCCTTTTGGCGACTGAGTGACTTTTACTGACTAGAGGAGCTATTACTCATGCAGTTAACTGTTATTAGAAAATCATTTATCATGCCAGCTCTTCAGCTGGTGTAATAGACATAATTCCCCAAAGACTGGCAAAGCTGCATTTACTTACTGCAGCTGAGGATATGGCCCATCCATTTGCTGTTGGTGTGTTGCAGTAGGTCACAACCAGGAAAATCAACACGTGTGTGGGCAGCCAACTTGCTACGGATAACAGAACACACTTTGCAAAACTCAGTTTGAAACTTGTTTGTTCTTACATAAAACTGAGCCGTCACAGAAAAGATGTTCTATTCCCAATCTACTTCCCTCCCAAAACTCACTGACACTTGCCATGAGGATGAGTTGTAATTTCAGTGTGTGTGTGCGTTGATGTACTATTGTCCACATGCTTTTATAACTTAAAAAGAAAGTGGTACATTATCACACCTTTACCAAGCCCCTTTTCTGTATCCATTTCCAGGTTAAATGTCACTATGATCTTTGTCTGTAACTATCTTCTGAAACCAACATAATTGCACAACTGTGGGCAATAAGTAGAATATAGTTTTAATTTGCCCTAGAAGCATGCAGCCAGCTCTCCCAGAATCCACACTCAAACTCAAGATGTCAGGTGAAAGTTACACATTTGGAGTAAAGAAGCCAAATTCACTGGCCTCAGTCTAGATGCTTAACACAAAGCCTTAACACAGACCCTCTGAACTAGTACATATGAAACATTAAAATACAAGTCACTGGTGAAGGTCTCCGATACTTTTACTCACACTGGGGAATAGTCTTCTTTTTCAATATAAAAGGATTTCCAAGACTATTTAATGGTGCTATCCATGAACAGAAGGCACTATCCAACATGGTATGGAGGTAATATTTTTGTTTTCATAAAAATACATTACCTGTAGGTACATATACACAAAGGGCTCTCTGACTATGTCTGTGGACCTTTCCTCTTTTTATCATTAAACACAGCTGAGGGCAACACTGCATCTTTCAATTCCAATTGTAAGTCACCTTACCCTGACAGTGATACTTAAACATTAAAATATTAAGCAGGAACAAAGAAATAAATAATTTTTCATAATATGACTGAACATAATTTTTTATGATCCACTTGATTTTACAACTTCTCACAACACAGCAAGAGTTGCTATTTTCAAACAGAGAAACTTTTCAGAAAATTTGCTTCCACTTTCAGAAAACTGGTGCTCCTAGAATTATTACTGTATTCATTTTGTCAGCATGAAAGGACATCAGTAGAAAGAGGTATTGTCAGCTCCTCTGTGATGTTACCTTTTTAATTTTAAGAACTGCACACAAATTTTGCTGTCATAATCAGAACTACTTTTGTCTTATCATTCCTAGGGGTTACTATCTAAATTATTTTAAAATATACAATGTGTAATAAATATTGTCAAAATAATCACGGGAAGATGTGCTTGTGACTGAAGAGAAAACTGCCAAGCCGCCCTACTTTGTTTTTTTAAGGCAGCCGGCCAAGCAGCAGAACATAAGTGTGCTACAATAATGTAAATGCTCAATGAAATACTTGTGTTCAGTTTAAGGTGTGCAACTTCTACAAAGAGAAAACCTACTGAGAGAATGCAACTGGAAACTAAAACCCTGAAGTGGAATGAACAGTGAGATGCATATGGGGCCTGTCAGCGACCATCCTAATGCCCTCCATTTTCTCCCTGACCTTTACCGCCATGCAACTTCTAATTAACACTTCAAATATAAAAAACAAGCACAAATCAGAAGCTATTTGTACCCTTATCTTCTAGGAGAAAAAGCAGGAGTGTCTTGTTTTTTGCAGTCTCAGGCTTTTAAAAACCTTTAAAACCACTGCTATGTACCTAAGGAAGGGAAAGAAATGTCAAGAAACCGGAACAAAAGGTAGCCATTTTGCAACGTCAGTTCATTCCGGAATGTTCGTTCCAGAGACTGGATGAACTCTGAGAAGTTTTACTTTCTGCACAAACTCCTCCCTACCACTGGTCATTCCACTGGGCCAGAGGCCCAGGCTGGTCTTGTTTCTGTCTCAGCTACATTTCCTGTCGTGTTCTCTTTAGGTTTCTATGTCCTCTGCAGGTATGCTGACCTGAAGGATAGGCATCCTGCTTTCAAATCTGCCAGCATAAATTGGTAGAGGCAGGAACTGTTACGCCTAAAATCTTTGCATGTGAAAAGTTTTTCTAACACATTTCTTGTCATGTGCCAGAATAAAATAATTTTGATTCAAAGAAAAATAAATTAGTTAAAAAAACATACAAGAGAACCCTGTAGCCTGTATCCTGCAGTCCCACCATCCTTTCCCTTCTCACGGAGGACTTGATTCCTTTGGGAAGTGTCATTCTAATCCTTATAGACCACTTCCTTCTAACATCTATAAAGGGATGAAATGCTTTGGTTTTACTTACTTCGTACATAACTGGCATTAAAACCTTTCTTCTGGATACTGAAGTCACTTTTAAATGACACAATCATTTCATTTCCAGTAGAGTTATAGGATAATCCTTTGGCAGTGATGCCACAAAGGTTCATTGGGCTTTCTCCATTGTCTAATGTCAGTGAATCATAAATGCAGCCTGGGGCTTCTTCAATGTCAAAATCAATAAATGTTAGCTGTATGATAAATCCATGAGGTGCTCGGATGATCCACTTGCATGCTTGGCTGTTGGGATAGTCACTGGGGAAGCACGGGGAAGTGAAAACTCCAGAGGGGTCCGTTAGCACAATCCTACAGTCGTAGCATCCATGAGCTGACAATAAAAACAGAGAAGGCCGGAGGTCAGGCAGAAAGGTCATTTATAAGGCAAGTAATCATCAACACAGTAAGTAAATTTATTTCTATATAGAAAAACATAAACAGAGATGGGAGAAATAAAGGCAGGAAAAGGCCTTGTTTCTAGTGGGCAAAATGCCAGAGGAATAGTACAGGAAAAGAGTATTTTATATAAGACATCTTACAGCAAAGAAATATAAATTATACTGCTAAATATTAATTTATGCACATGATATATATTTGCCATGTATACTGGCCTGATAAAGGCAAAGTAAATGCAGTCTTTTTGAATTCAGAAAGGCAAATTCTGAAACTGAAACTTCAAGAAAGATGACTGGTATAATTTACATTTTTTGGCTGCTGGTCTGATGCTGACTAGTGGCTATCTCAACTGCTCTATGCCATGCTACTGTTTCCAGAGAAGTGTCCCTGGAAAGGAGCAACACATGAGATGGGTTGAAGAGCAGCAAAAGAGGCAGTTCCCCAGGGTTAGTCATCTGCATTTCCAGCTAATGTGTTCCACATCACCCAGAAGAGTAGCAGTGAGCTACTGGCTTTTGAATCAACAACAAATTACTGTGTTCTTCCCATGCTGACTCAGCTCCATTGACATAATTGTGGCAGTCAGGCTTTAAGAAATTCTTTTCCTATTCCTCATACTCCTTTGCTCACCTGCTGTGCTCATCCACGAGAATTGCAAGCCCAGTTAGTCCCCAGGGTTACATTTCTTGTTTGGTTTACATTTCCTCATTTATCATATATTTACTTAGCATAATATATGATATAATTACAATAAACTTCCTACTGCTAAAATCTGTAACAGTTTGCCAAAGCATTGCTGAATAAACTAGGCGGGAACTGAATATCACCAACAGATAACCTAAGAAAGTCTTTGGCATATTTATGCTGAATTACTTTGCTAATATTCCATCAAGCCACAATCCTGCATCAAGTACTACAAGGAAGAAAAAAACAGGACTGTGAATATGCATTACTAGTTGCCCAAACCAAAAAAAAAACCTAAAAAAGTTTGTGAACTGCAAACTACATATGAAGGAGCTATAAAAGAGCAATAAAAGCAACTAACTTCTCCAAAGAGCCCTTGATGTTTCTTACCACAGCCTGGGGCCTGATATTTTTCAGTCACATTTAAATGCTGTTTGTCCTAAGCAAATGGACCCTGACCCTGTGAAGTGACATGCCGAAGAAAGCAGTTTACATCTGCAGATAGAATTGGGAAGTGCATTTTACAGTTTTTATAATTTTTATTTGCAAAACACAAAATCACATGACTGCAAAGAGGTAAAGAGACTTCATTTTTTGGGCTCTCAGAGCCAAATGCAGCCTGGCTACATTTGAAAAGCTCAGTGGGATCCTTCTTTGTTCAAATGAGAAAAAAGGATTGCCTGAAATATTTTTAGGTAGCTTTAGGGAGAAGTAGCGCTCCTGGCATTGGAAAACTTGATCTGTGTAGTATAAACAGAAGCCTATCCACTCTGAATTTCTCTGCAAATCTTTACAGTTAGAGGACTATGCTCACCTGCACTGTAACCCTGGTGTTCCGTTTATTAACCAGAGAGGAAATATTTACTTATTAGTATGGTGACTCCAAATCCCGCAGCTGTACAAACAGATGATGGCTTCATTGAGTGGATTTTGCACAGATAGGTATAGCTTTCAGAGAACCACCCTAGATTGAAAGGAGGAGGAACAGGAAAAGCATGCTCTATGCCACAAGCCACTGCAGGCAGTCTCCTAGTCCAGGGCTAGTGAGCCTTTACAGTGCAGAGCAGCTGTAAAACAGCTCCGGCTGGATCTGCCTCCCACTGGAAGGCTCACTGATTCACGCTCCTGCCTTCCTTATTGCTAAGATGAGAGCTCACAGGGGCTGAGGATTTGGCAGCATGCCTCACTCACTCTCCTCCTCATTCCTGCCAGGGAAACAAATGACACAGTCATGGGCAGTTGAGACCTTTCTCTGAGCACTCAGATGGACCTGGTGTCAGGGACTAAGCTCTTAAGTGATGCAAATACATATAGGAACATGGGTGTTAATGTACACTCATTCGTTCTTGGACACCTAATGTAATTTTAAGGCATTATAAAACATTGCTGAAGCAGATAAAACATGCTATTTGTCAGTAAAAGTGTTGCTTTCTTTTTGGCAGAATATTACATTCAACCTGAGACTGGAAAAGTCAAATTTGTCATTTGTCCATCAGAAAGCATACTGATGTTCCTTGTCTTTATTTATTCTATTGATCAGCAGCAGCCAAAACAGGACTCATCTTTTCTATTCATCTCTCCCTTGAGTATGTACCATTCTTTCGAGGCTTTGTAAAAAAAAAAAAAAGTCAGCACACATAAGAAAAAATACTTTTATCCCCGCTATCACTGCAAATATTGAAACATAAATGTTATTTCTCTTATTGGTTTTTTAAATAATTTAATTTTTGCAGTAATGTATTCTCGTTTTATTACATCCATACAGTTTTGTTGGTTTTACAGAACTAGTGCAAAAAAAAAAAAAACAGCCCCTAAATTTAGGTAGGAAAATAAGTGGTCAAAACTTTGCATACACAGAAGAAACAGATTTGGTAAGCAAAATAGTTTACTTATTTTGAAGTGGGTTGGCTCCATTTTGGCATAGTACCTATTCTGTCCATGACTGCAATTTGAAGGAGAAATATCCTGTTTTCATGCAAATGTCCACAGTAGTAAGTAAAAAGAAAAGAAAACAAACAACAAAACTATATATAAACAGAATGGTTTTGAATGGAACTTTTTGCACAGCTTCTCATGAGACAGTTATTTTTCTATAAACATCACCTATTTTACTCATTAAAGGGAAAAATTGCTGTGGCAACCTTAGGCTGTCAGCCAAAGCTGAAAGATATTTTCCAATCCCATTGGCCCAGAGCAGTTCTGAACTATGGAGACTGAATACTTGTTGCAATACACACCACAAACATCTCCACAAGCAATCCAAGATATTTATTGATTTTAAGGTGAACAAATTTAGGTAAGATAGTCCTGGTCAGGAACTCCACATAAGCAGAATCTGCTGACCTGTAATTTTTACCACCATAGACCACAGGAAATTCATTCTCTAAATATATTTTATACAAATATATTTATACAAGGCCTTTCTCTTTCCCCCCCAAACCAAAATGCACACCTCTTTAGATAGTGAAATCAAACACTTAATTTCAACATTTTGTAAACTGAAATTTACACTTTTTTTCTCTGCATCATACTCATACTTCCTATAATAAAAGAATAATTAAGTTTTTAGTGTGACACTTCAACACTACACTAAAAAGGAAAATTACTAAATTCTTCTTGAGTAACTTAGAGCTTTCACCAAAGTTATCAAAGCAATTCACAAATGTTAATTGACTTCAGAAGGGGAATTAACTATAGTGGAAATGGCATGGAGATAATGGGACAAAAATGGCAAAACTTTCCACAGATTTTGGGTTCCTCAAAGAAGAAATGAGACTATTGATTTTTCTTAACTACTTAGCATTTGTACAGGGTTTTTTATATGCCCAAAATGCACCATCAATGACTTGAAACTGCAGCTGGGAGAGCACTCTGCCAATCTGGCCCGCTGTAGAAAATCAAAAAAATGAGTATTTAATGGCCAATGGAAAATTTTGGTCACAGCAATTTGGCCATCTTTGACAGGAACTTGTCAGTAAAGGCAGGCATAGAATCCCAATCTCACTGTTGCCAGTGTTCCTAACCATGAAAACATTGCCCTCTCTTCTATGAGTCTCCTGCCAATTTTACATATATACCTTTTAATTTCTATGAAGGGGAAAGTACCTTACACTAGTCTGAATCATTTGAAGACTTCCCTAAAACTAAGGGGCTAAGTGAAACAGTATGTGATGCATTAAAGGTTGCACTATACCAACAGATGTGTACAAGCAAACCTCATTACCCTATGAAAAAAAGTTAATTGACCATCTTGTTCTGTCTACTGATTTTGTCTCTTTATAGAGTCCTAGCACATAATTCCACCATTTGAACTCATGAAGACACCTGTAAGCACTGAAATGCACAGTTTGAAAGCAACTTTCATGAGCCAGTTGTGGGCAGCTGAAGCAACAATCAGACAGAGAGCTACAATGCTTAACTGCAGATTTGAGAAGGAAACATTCTTTATATAATCTTATCCCATGTGTTCATACTTCTCTTTTTTTTATTTTTTTCTAATTTTTTTCTTAAATGACTAACACATTCCAGCACTTGCCTCCAAAATCTGTGTCATATTTTCCTCTAGCTTCCCACACTTCTCTACTTCTCTCCATTATCATCATTTCCCCCCCAAACCTATCTTTTACCCTATTATCAGGCATGAGTTTCTACTTCTACCTCTCCACCTGCATTCATTTCTGCACTTATCCAAGCTTGGACAACAAGTTTTGTTTGGCTGAGAATTTTTATAAGAGCACAAAAGCAATCCAACTTGGGACACTGCCTATTTCAGCCCTAAAGACCTAAGTTTTGTGAAGGTTAGGATCAAAAGAAAACAGCTGCTCTGGGGAAAAAAGTCTGCACTTGCAAATCGTTCATTACCCAGTCTGTTTTCAAACTAAGTTATACCTTGCATTGGGTCTTTCTTTTTCCAGCCGTGGGATGCAGCATTTTCCACCTGACAGAAGTGTAAATGACTGCATATGTGTAGGCAGTGGCACAGGATACGATAGCCTCCGTGGGTTGAATTAACACTGCTGGTATTTTTTTTAAAATACATTAAAAGGTTCTCTCATAAGACAGAATGCTGTTGGATTTGATTTTGGCATGAAAATTAAATTTACTTCTCCTTGTAGATGATACAATTTTCATATGAAAATATCCTAAAACAAATCTATGTAGCTCTGGAATTGAATTTTCAGAAAACAAACATAAACATTTTATGCTAGCTCTAGTCATAGTAAAGTGGACAACGAAATCTCCCCTGCCTGACAGAATTAGGCCAATCCTAAACCACAGAAAATCTTAGCCAGAGTACCCAACACTTTAGACATAAAAAGTAGTAAAGAATGAACTATAATTTGCTTTCATGTTGAGACCTTTTAAGCACTTTACATGCATTTGAAAAGGCAACGCTTTTTTCATGATGGTAATTTGAACTAAGTAGGAGAGAAGCACAGCCAGGTGATATGACAGAGGCACATGTAAGTGTGCGGTGATGGCCAAAACAGAAAAACTTTACAATTATTTGCTGTGACAGCATGAAAAAAAAATCTACTTTGATGAACATTAGGTGGAAAAAAATTTTGCTTTGTAATAAGCAATTAATTGTCAGTGGTTTTTTCTATTTCAAGAATGTCATAACACAAATATGGCCAAACATTAGGTTAGATGTATTTATGACTGCAAATAGATGGGTGAATGAGGTCAGAACGGGCACACCTGCAGACAAGCAAGAGGAAGGGCCAAACCACCAAGATGTGGGTGGGCTGGAATGGCTACAGAACAAACAAACCCGTGTTATTCCAAAGAGACACAAACACCAAACTCAGAACAGCTATCACATGGCAAAGGCTTCCACAGTAGCTTATCTTCACTTTAAAAATCATTTTGATGTACAGGGGACCCGTAGATCTACAAAAATTCCTATATTCAAAGTGTGAGCATATTATTTGCAAAGAAATGTCCCATCATTCACTCTGAACGTAAAGTAATGCTCTGTTCTGCTTACTCACTTGTAAGTTAGGGATGAGATATGACGTAGACAATTTTTATGCAAAATATGAAGCCTAGCACTCTTCTGGAGCTGCTGCAGACCAAACCATGTACTTGGCTCTCTGTGCAACCCACGCTTTGAGTGAGTTCAGTCTGAGAAAGTGTAAATGAGGAGATGTGACAAGTTTACTTTTGCTCCTATATTTGCTATCCAAATTGTAGAAGTTGTTTAATCTCCCAGAAATTTCTTTATTCTGCTACAGTATGCTGATAAAAGTTACTATATGCCATACATAATTTAATGTTAGCATGTATGGTAATCCTCAAATTAAATAGACGTTCCTAATTCTATTTAAACATCTTGATTTAAAAAACAAAATAAAGGATTATCTCTGCAGCAAATAGAAGGAAAGTAAGACTCTCATCCCGATGCGTACAAAAGATTGTCCCTACACATACGATGCTACGGGGCTGAGGTCTACTGTTTGTAAGGATGACTGTGTCCCCTGAGTTGTAATCATCATATGGAACAATTTCTACTTCAGCATATCTAGTAAGTGTGCACAGCTCTAAATTCCCAAAAGTCTTGAGCAAACCCTAGAATCTCCCAGATATGATTTGAATTTAAGCATGGAATTAAAATTCAGCAACTGTTTTTAAAGTCCTCTCCTGCACAATGGTGCCTTTGAGTCCTGTATTTGAAGCTTTACAGTCCTGTCTTCAGCCTTGCAGCCCCCGTCAAGACCAAACCGGAGGGCATGACTCCGTAACTGTTGCCGTCTGAAAACCACAGAGGAAGCACTGCATGGATCCGAGCAGGGAGGAAGGCTGTGCCATCCCATCTACTTCTGATAATTTTATTTTCCTTTTAATTAAAGGAGTAATAACTGGACTGACATAGGCAAACACCCATTCAGGGAGTGAGATCCACTCTTGAACACACACGATGAGTATGGAAAGCTGGTAACCATGTGAATAAATAATGATGATTGAAATTTGGGAGGCGTCAGAGGTTGATCTTTTATATCAAACTGTAATGAAATAGTTCCTTCCAGACTTTAAATTTCCTTTCCAAATTACTTTCCACCTCAAGACCAGGAAATGCAAAGTTTAATATGTAGAATTCCTAACAGGATAAACATTACAAGTTTCTCTGTGAAATCACCTGCAAAGACTCATCAGTAATATAACCAGCATAATTTATAAAATAAAATTTTATAATCTTTATATAAGTAAAACCTTACATTATTATACTGCAACACATAATCAAATGTATTTTGCACAGCATAAGTACAATAAAGTTGTAATTAGGAAGAATCTTTTACATCTGTGTTATTCTTCATTTGCAAATGTGACTTTTTTTGTTGATGGGTAAGAAAACACTATTTTAAGCGCTATTAAAAACTCAGTCCAGACTCTCCTTCTGCATCATTCCCATTGCATCATCTTCATAGTACTTCTTGTACCCAGCAGGAATCTAAAGCCTCCATATTCCTGACTGGAAATAGCACATAACCCTGGCAGAGTCTTTTATAATTCAATGAAAGACAAGATTGTGCTCTCACAAAATAATTCAACAATTGGGGTTTGGCCACTGAATCCAGGAGACAAAGAGAGTACTATGCCCTGGCCAGTCCTATCAGCTTGCCTCACATCATCTTTTGCTGATGCATTATGTCCTGCAACATATGCTTTAAATGGCTGAACCAGTTGATGCACCTAAGAATAATGAAATGGTAGGAAAAAAGATCTCCTCACAGGCTAATACAGAGACTTATATGAAAGTGTAACTGTTGTCTATGAAATCACTTATTATTCTGGCTTCCTGTTGCTCTAGCCCTTACTACTTATCAGTTTATTAACAAATTAAATTTGTCATCACATGTAATTAGAACTCATTATTTTCTCTCTTCTGTAGGACAAGAACAAAGCAATTAATGAAATTGCATGTGGCAAATTGAAAACTGATAACAGACAGTATTTTCTCTTATGTTACACTGTCAGCCCATGGAACTCTGACCTGCAAAGTATCAAAGCAGGGAATATAAAATTCAGAAAGCAAACAGGCATTTTTCCAAGCACCCAACAGGACCTCTGAATCCCTCCATATATAAAATAATTGATGAGACATAACTGTAAGGAATTGTAAACCTTGTGACTTATGTTTGAAATGAATCTTAACCACCTGATCAGGAACAGCATTAATAGTTCCACCTTGCTTGTGCACACACTCCCAGTCTCTGGAACTCAACTGACCATACGGCTGCAGAACAAGGCTCTGGCCAGTCCAGACAGCTCTTCTACAAACCCTTCCTGGGCACAGCTGAGCAGCCAGCACAGGTCGGAGGCCATTCCCAACATGCAACCTGGATAAAGCTACCCTGGTTTTTATAACTGTGTGCACCTGAGGCACAGCGTGAGCTGGCCTCTGAGGCAGACAACAGCCCTGGGCATATCTCATTTACTGGAGTAGAAGTGGCCATTCCACGTGTGGAGACAGAGAAGAAGCCATCTTATGTAGCAGCCGACAGATCAGTTGTTGCTAGTTTTGGTGTTCAATCATTACACTGAAATCGGGGAGAAACAGGTGGTATTACATCCTGTTTCTAACATGATAATCAAAATTATCTTTCAGGATACACATGAGGTCAGTAACAGTAATAATGTACCAAAAAAAATCAGGAAGAGCTAAGCTTAATTTTCAAATCAGGTTAAGATTAGAAGAGCAGAAGTGAGAATAGTAATTTACTGACTCAGGAAGGATTTACCAAGAACCGAGGCAGTTGCCACCTACCACTAAACCCAGAGCGAGCTTTTCACTAAAACCAAGATAGTAGAAGCTGGTCTGCACTTCCTCTTGACACAACTGTATAATACGGTCCTACACCGTAAGAGACTATGTTATTTCTTTTCTCATAAATAAATACAGAAACCATAGCTTGATTAAAAATCCTTTTTGTGAGGGACACAGATGGACTGGAACTTCACACTGACTGAGGGTGTACCATTTGTATTCAGGCTGTTGAGACTTTGAACAGGACATTTCAGGGAACTGACTTCTTGACTTCTCAAGCATCCTATCCAGCCCTCAAAGGAGTTACACAAGTATTGACATTATAAGCACTTGTGACACACTGGATCTTCAAAACTTTATGATAGTTCTGGAAAGATAACAGCTGATGCTCTTCACTCTCTCAGAGTGGGATGCTAGCACAATACAGAGACCATTAGAGATTCACTATGCTTCCAGATATTCTATACTGCGACCAGGCCCTGTTTTATGTTGGAATTTGGTAAATATTTATTTCTGTATGGTTATTATAGCCCTAAAAGAGCTCTGACTCCTCTTGATCACTCTAGCACAGATATCCTATTCCCTGACAGCAACCAGCTTTATCACAGCAGTGACTCCAGCAGGTTTTGATTGATCTGGGAAATTGAGGGAACCAGCTACAATAGAAGAAAATACACTCAGAGCCAGGGTGGGGGCCCTGCACTGCCTGTTTCCCCTTAGTTGTTTGGTTTTGTGCCAATGAAAATGGAAGTGGAAACAAACATACTGACTAGGTAAATCTGCCCTGACCCATATGAGTGGAGTTCACACTGTAGACAAAGTTATGGATTTCCCCCAGAGGGAGGGGGTAATGTGAAAATCCTGTGTTACACCCATTGTAACTTAAGAATATTTTCATTGGCATTCCTGTGATAATCTTATAAAAATAACAGAATTGACTTGCTGATTTTGGCCTGAGTTGGATTTTTTTTTCCACAAAGTAACAGAAGTTTGGGACAAAGAGTGGTATTAACAGTTCACTTTAGATATGCTGGTTAAAAAAGTATTAAGTAGTAAGTATATGAGTGAATACAATAAGCACATAAGCTAACATGCATGTCAGTAAAAAGAAAATTAAGTTAGAGAAGGGATAGGATGGGAATAGGTGAGGTGTTTTTTGAAAGGTTGCTGCATGTAACAGTGTTTTCAATCTTGAGATCTACATATCATACCCTATCACAAATCATGCTAAGCTTTACAAGAGAAATGGTCATCAAGAATATCATGGTTTTGTCTACTCCAGCAAGAAGTTCTGGCTGCTGGCTCCCAGCTGGTCTGCCACTGCAGTATTATAAAGAGAATCCCATCCTCAGCTGGAGTAAATCGATAAGCACAATTCAACACAACTACACCAGGCTGCACAAACTGAAGAGCTGTACGGCTAAATAAATTCTTGGGTATCAGTCGTGCAAATGAGCGTCATGCTTGTCTGGGAAGCTGTTCAAAAAATGAGTGGGAAAACAGCTGACAATCTTTCAGTGAGGTGTGGTTTGTAGGAACTTGAGATCCCACCAAAGCACACAGATATTGGTTAAAATAAGATTAAGTCTAGGCACAGGTCAGCTTCTTAGTAAATCTCAATCAGATAGATGCAGACAAGAAATACATTTCTTCTATATCTACACTGGACACAGACTAAAGTAATTGTTAGAATAAAATTTCTGGGTAACAGAATATTCTGTGCAGTGAAAGAAGAAAATACTGCCTTTTCACTAGGTGCTTTACCCAACAAATCCAACGCACACCCAATATCCAAAGCAGTATCCGTTTGACCCATGATGCCCTCAACATCTTTTATTGCTTGTAAGAGGATAGTTCAATTGCAGAGTTTTCTTTCCCAGGCTTCAGTGTTGGAATGTCTTTTCCGGCTGCTTATCGGTATTCTGAATAAGCATAATTTTTAACTCCTATGAAGGCCTCTAAAAAACACAAGGTAGGGAGGTTATACTACTTCTTATCAGTGATGTTCTTCAAGCTTTGTGTGTTTATTGTTATACTTTGTGTTTAGAAATTTTTTTTAAATTGTTCAGCTATCCCAGAAAATTTGCTATTAATTACATGGATCACTTGCAGTAGAGGTTGAAACTACATTTTGCTGTGGTTTAACAAGATACAGAAGCTATGTCAAATTACTTTACACTAGAATTCACTATTATAATACAATACCAAAGCATTCTAGACATACCGGGAAACACTAACTGAAAATCGATTTCATACAGGGCCTTCAAAACATTTTAAGCATTTTATTACCTGTTCTTTATACTAGTTTTCAAACTATCTAGTATTATTTGGTCTACTTATATTTCAGTACTTTAGTATTTTCTGGGTCCTTTTATTAAGCCATTAAAAATAGAGGCTGTTGGCAATATGTCTGTCTCAGCTGATCTGCAAGAAGGAGCAATGTAAGTCAAAATAGTTGAGGTTTTTTAGCATCATAAAATAATAAAGTTTTTCTATTACAAACAGAAATATTTTGTTCTATCCTGCCATAGAAAATTAGCCACTTTTTCCCCTGCCACAGAAAATAACATATTCAGTGTTAACACTTATTATTCAATCCATTCTGCCCAGACCAAATTGAAAAGATGTCCTGAATAATGACATCAGGTATTTTCTCGTACACTGTCAATATTGAGGGGTGAGAAGACTGCAAGAGGTTAGCCTCTTTATTAACCCAAGTTTTCACCCTTCTTGCTTCATTTAGGGACTTGCTAGAAATAGTGCACCTACACAAGTGAGATCAGAAATTACTTCTCAATATTTTTCATTGCTGAGAACAGAATAATGCCCTGTACAATATGTACATGGCAGACTAATACAGATTGATATCTCCTGTTGGGGGGAAGCATGTGCATTTTGGACATTTAGTGTTAATTTTGATCTCTTTAATTCGTTTTTTTGCTCTATATTCTTAAACACGGCATTAATTATAATTTTAAATAATTTCAGTGATAGAGCATCTAGCTTTCTTATCCTATTGTTTCTGTCAGATGCAAATGTGGGAAGGAATGGCATACCTAACTCAAAACACTAATTCCTTCAACTGCTGTATTGCTAATTTCCACCTCTAGTTTTTTGGTGTATTTGTCGTAGAAAAGAAAACATTGTGAACACAGACAGCAAAGTCTTGTATTAAACAGTGAAGTGTCTCCTTATTGCTTTCATTAAACTTACAATGACTGATCTTTGTGTGACTACACCTGAACCTTTTATTTTTTGTCCCTTTGGGCTATATGATTTATTTTTCTAACCTCCATCCAGTTCTCCAACTGCTCTAGACACTGAACTCCCACTGCAATCAATTAAAAAGTATCCCTACACATTCCATGGCTTTTTGCAACTCTATAAGCTTTTTCTACCAGTTCTCTAAAGAAAGATAATCTGTGGATGAATGGACTTCAAAGTTAGGAATTTGATTCTGATTAAACTACATGTATTTAACTCCTTTAATATGGACAGTATGTGCCCCACTTCTTACAGTGATCAAATCAGAAATAAGTAAGTGATTAACTGTGCCTTTTTTGTTAACTATGACCACATACCACATAAAAACTGAAAATATTCTCTTTAAGCAAGACAACTATGATAAGCTTGACCAAGTTTGACTTTAAAACCTCTCTGTTAGATTCCAAAATGCTTTATGTCTTGATTTTATTATTTGTTTACATCTTAAAGAACAGCTTTACAGATATGGTGTGATGTTTTTAAACATCTGCTACAATGTTAAACTGCTCTCTGTATTAAAGACATGTATACCATTTAATTATGCAATACTGGACAGCTTCAATCTCAAATACTAGGAGAAATCAATTCTTCACTGAAAGACGAATTCTGAAAATACACTTCTTGTTTGTTTGGGAAAAGTTCTTGTTTTCACAAATCAAAATCAGCAAGTTATTCAGCTTATTATAAGAACAAGAATGCTTTCTTAGTCTTAACAGAACTTGCTTCATGTGAAGGAATTTATTTTATTTTCTGTGATGGTTCTGCAATCATCAACATTATTTGGACACGACATCTGAAGCACTTGCCATTTAATGGAAACTGCAGAGTTTTACAATTGACTTGCTCTGCAATTTCTGAAACAAAACCAAGCCAATCAACCAAAGGAAATCTCTTTCATGAATCTGTTATTGACATATAAAGCAGACAGGAAAAGGTATTTTGTTAGCTCTGGAGACATAGTTTAAGGAGGTTTTAAAAGATTAGGAAGTATAATGACAGGTGCACAGTGTTCCTTAAAATGAGACGGGAAGTGAGTACGAGACAGAATTTTATGGCATCATCCTTCTGTAAAACTAAATGAACAAACTGTTCTCTCTTAATAATGACTATACACTAACATTTACAACCAAGTATTGTGCCTTTACTTGACCTTTAACACACTGTACTGCATTAATTGCCTTAACTATTCTATTAACGACAGCCAAGTCCTGGGTTGCTTCCATATTCCTTCTGTCTGAGATTATTTTTTAAAATATTTTCCTGAAATACTAAACTCTGCAATTATTTTGTATTCAACAAAGCTTTGAAGTTCAAACAAGCCAACATGTGAATTCATTTCAAAACTTGACATTCTCACCACACAATTTTTCAGCTAATCTTTCTAGGAAAACCTACCTCAGAGAATACCAGTGACCATGGCACTCTCCTTTCTCACATCATTTCCAACACCATTTGTTATTACATTTTAACTGTTTTCAAGGAGAGCCTATTTCAAAGCTACAGTGAAAAAGATATCTTCTTATTTAGAGTTGGAGTCCATTTATCAATTTTCTCTGTCTTTGCATCTGAAATATGAACTAATAACTATATGGAAGTAACTGAGTATCTAGAGAGATTATCTGGACACCTCTGAGAATCAAAGCCCTGTTTGACTGAAAGTTTTCTATTGCTGAAATTCTCAAACCCACAAGGATTGAATAATAATTGAATAAAAAATCCTTCAGGATTAGGGCGTACCTGCTCTCCAATGATGGAGCCTGACTGAGATCTAAAATAAAATGGGCCTAATAAAAGAGTAAATATCGAAGAGACACTAATCAAACTCTAATATTGAGCATTTGATGCTGAATTTCCAAGAGTACTTACAAGTCCCACCGCTTTCCCATTACTTACCTTTTAATATAGTTTTTAATCACAATTACTTTGATTCTGCAGATATGCAAAATCTTAAAGATCACAATACTATAACTTTTGCGCTAGCATTTCAACAAGCAATGGTACAAGCCTAAAGACATAAACATACCAGTGTGGAGAGTATAAGCATACTTGTCTTAAAGAGGGAGAGTATTTTGCTTCCTGAATGTAGATTTACTTTACAGTAACAGTCAGTAACAAAAGTTAGAAGCAAATGGTTAACGGTCAGTATATTTTTACCCATGACTCCAGGTTTATGATTATGCAGAGTTAACTGCAAAGTTTGGAGGGAGAATTAGAGAGAAATATCTCAAGTGTTATGGAACAGAATGATTAACTGAAAAACAATTTGCCATGTCTGACAATTAATAAAAAAGCAGTAAAACATAATGCATATGCCCATTGCTATGACACACTTCATTATATTACCAGTATGACCCATCACAATGCACTAAGCACAGCAGCAAGGTTTTTAAACTTGCCTCCTACAACAAAGAGAATAAAGCAGTGTTCTTGGGAGTTCTCTTGTCGGTTTTTGGTTTGGTTTTTTTTTTTTTTGCCTAACTTGTTCACATATGCTGTGTAATCTATTAAACCGTAAACCTGAGTTAATAAATGAACCCATCAATGACTTTTAACTCCACTCTTTTAGGATTTATCTCACTGATCATTTCCCTGCATTGAACATTTGCTTCAGAGGCTAATGAAGCATATCAGTGCACTGTTCAAAAGCAGTCTAAGGAGACTGGTGGGAATAGTGGCTGTCTCCCACATATGCAGCCTATCATTGGGTCAAGAACAAAGTTAGGGTGAACTCTGTTCACTGTTGTCCACCCAGATAGTCTAGATATTTCATCAAAAGTCTGGATGAATGCTTCAAAATAGGAATTTGGGTTAAAAAATTTAAGGTTTTGAAGAAGATAAGTTTAAACATATTAAACAAATGACATACATAAAATACATCTAATTCTCTTTATTTCAGTTGAAAATCCTATGCTTAACTAAAAGCTTTTGTCCTTTCATCATCCTTTGCTAGATCATCTAATTTTAGGCTTCATCCAAAACTCTTTTAACTCAAAAGAACTGCTCTCACTGTTTCCAGTGAGACTTGGATCACGCCCTATAGACTCAAACATGACATGTGATTGACAAGAACGGAACCTGATAGGGTGATCTGGTTGTGTACAGTTTCTGTCACAGAAACAAATAACCTACCTTACTATCTTCATACATAAAGTTCAACAGAAATATAAACGTTGCTTAAGGTGAATACCTGAAGCATGGCAAGATTTCATATGGAAAGCATACTACCTGTGAGTGACTATAATATCTGATCAGAAAACAGCAGGCAACAGAGTGGAGAAAGTTCTTCTTCTTAAGAAACCCCACAGTGTGAGTTTTGAATTATTATTCAATGTGGTCCCTACCAGACATACAGAATGAAGAGAAAATCTGCACAAAGAAGAAGTAATCTGAAAAATTGTTCCAACAACATTGTCCTCTAATGTCCCTCTAACATCTGAATGCAGCAAATAATAAAAACTGTAAGATAATGAAGCAGACCACAGCATTCATCCGAAGGAAAAGAAAAACATAAATACAAGGCCTCATCTGGGCAATGTATTACCTTCGTAGAGGTAGCTTCAGAAAAGGCGAGAAGCGGTCTAAAAACATAGAACTAACTTTTTCGGTGAGTCTTGGCTGTAACACAGAGTCACAACAGGAAAAGTACAGCTACGGAAAATAAGGTAAGGCATAGCATAATGACACTTTTCTTGATAAATGATCTCACGCGATCATGGATGAGAAAAAAGTGGACAAAGACTAGTGAAGAAACAGTGAGGGCTGTATCTGACTCTTCCTTTCTCCTAATAGTGTCTCTTTCTAATATGATATGCTGTATCCTGAGAGCAAAGATATTCCAAAACATCCTTCAGGCCATGGTACAGATAGGAATTAGGAAGAGGCATATTAATACTGCGCTGCACAGGTTGGAACCCACTTTACAGACCTGCTTAAACACAGCTCAGCATACTTAACAAGTTGGTAAGTGTTCCTTGCCATACCACAGTGAGATTTTTTTAGTGGTCATATTTCACTCATGTAAGTAAGAAAAGAATGAGTCATGAGTCATTTCATAACAACTGTGCAGAAATTAGTCCAACACCATGGCTGTGGGAGAACTTAGCCGGACTGTCAGAGAACAGAGGAACAAGGAGAGAGAGTCCAAAACCATCATTAAGAACCAGAGAGTAAAAAGGCTAGAGCCTGTGTAAACAGGAAATAAAGGAAGTCTTGCATTTCACCCTGACCATAGTGTCTAATTGCTATGGATAAGAAAAATTAAACTATTCCTTTCACACTACCTATGTCCATAACCAAGTAGTCACTGTACTCTGCATGCCGTCTTGTCAACCTAAATCCACCTTGCTACAGTCCTGTGATTACATTATTTCTTCCACACAAGCCACTGACTAAGCCCAGAACTATGGTAGACTCCTGTGGCAAGAACGGCAGAATTTTTAGTCAGATCATCTGAGTTTGGTCAGGAGTTCATCAATAAAACTTATGCTTGCTTTCTTCTAAAATTTTTTTATCAAGGACTCTCAGCTAGTAGCTCAATTCAGAAACAGACAATATAAAGAGCTCCTTAGGGAAAGTATTCCTTTTTTTTTCCTAATCACTTGAGTAGACCCTAGTGCGACGTCTAGTCTGCAAAAGAGCTAAAGAATTATTGTATCTACTTCCTTAAGAGACAGGCTATTCCAGATCTCCCAGTACTTATGAAATCTATTAAATCTATTTTAGTAGCTGTGTGGCTGGCACTAGCATCAATCATTGCAAGTTTTTCAGCAAAAGTTGCTGAGAAGTGTGTGCAAACCGACAGGGAAGACTTTAGTATGGTTCAAGATAGCTTCAGTATAGCTCTCCCTTAGCACGCATGGAAAAGTCGACATGTTTTAATACCTGCAGGTATTAAATCTAATACGAACCTAATACCTGGTCAGCTGACCCAGACATTAATTTGGTGTAGCAAAGAAGTAACTGGAAAATTAAAAAGATGATAGACGCTAATCAGACTTCCTGAAAATAAGTAGCATACGAATAACTAGATGGAAAATCTTATTTCAAAAGAAAGGAAAAATGAAGACATCTCCTTCAAAAAACATTCTACAAAGTAATACTAAATAAGTGTAAAAACATTTCATTGTCATTGCTTTGAAAACCTTTAGAAAACCTTTTTTAAATATTGAAGGAAATTCAAAACAATTGCTTAAAACTTTACTTTGAATTTTCAAAGGAATATTTTTTCCTCCATCATTAAAACATTTAAGCTAGTATTTTTATCCTGTCACTTTTCTTTAAAATTGATATACTTTTCAGTTTAAACAAAATCAATATATTTGTGGAAGAAAAATCAATCTTATTTAATAACAACTTAATTCCTCATCCAAGCTTTCCAGGAACTCCAATATTTTCTTTCCTCTTTGTAGTTTTCTTAAGTTTTATTGTGCAGCAAACTCTGAAATGAGACAGAGTGCTGGAGATCCATCTGTAGTCTAAAAAGCTTTGGGGTGTGCTAGACAGCTCTTCTGTGGCTCTCATGACTGCAGGTTTTTCTCCATCCAGGCAGTTCCCATCCCCTCCTGTAGTCAGACTCAAGACTATTCAGCCAGAACAGCCAAAACAGGCTCTGACAGTATACTGGACTAACAGCAATTACAGCATTTTGTAGCGTGTGGTAATTGAGTCATTATGATCAGGCTGCAACAATGACAAGAAGGAAAAATTCTTATAATAGCTCAGACGGTAACTGCTTGCATATTTTCTTCAGTCTAGATCAGTTATGAAAACAGAAGAGCACTTGATGATCAGATGGAATGCCTTTCTTCCAACAGGACCATTCAGATACCACTTGTACCTATGCAATGCCATAGAAACAAAAAGTTGATGTCACCCTGATATAAATGGCTATGAAACTGTGACCACATCTTCCAGTACTGAATCACACACTGCACTATGGAGAAGTAATGGTGTCAGTCTCAATACTTTCTTTGGCTCATCTGGTAAGTTTGCTTCAGCCTGAACTCTAAACTTAAATATAATGAAATGCCAGCAGCAACTTTAAGCAGTTTTTGGTTATGGAAATGGCAAAGGGTTGTTTGTAAGTAATCAGGTAATTCCTAGATTCATCTGTCAGATGTGACTCGCAAACATTTGCCAGAAGCGTCTTCATTCATTTATGACTAGGCAAACAATTGCACTTTTTCTTTCAAAGCCAATTTTGTTATTCTCTGCAAATGCAAACCTTGCTATTTTATTTAAAAGTAACCGAGACGTCCTATTCTGAGAAAGCAATTACTTTACAGGAAGTAACAGTATCAGAAGTTTCTTGGCATTTGCGCTTACTTACAAACCAAAACTAGCACAAGTTTCAGACAGAAAGGTCTAAAAACATCTGATGTCTGAGCTACCTGATCTCTGAACTGCCCATCAATAAGAAATAACCTATTTGTGTGACCCTATCTGAGTTGATATGAGGGTATGCAGAAGTGCTCTGTCCTTCTATGAAGAGGTAGGACCATTAGTCCCATGGTTATCAGATCTGCACTGTGCAGAACAGCAGGTTTGTTCCCTCATTTGTGAGAAAGAACTTACAGAATATATGGTGAATTGCAGACAATCTTGGTTCCTTCTTCATCTTTGTTTATTTCTGTCTCTTCTGCATTTCAGAAGAAAGCAGAAATTAATGCTTTCTTTTTCCAGTGATGGTTCTTTTTATTCTCCTTTACAGTCTCAGGAACCACTATATGAAAACCAGACATTTGACTCCTTTGTCAAGGTGGTAAAACTGTGGTCTAGCTATTTGTTGCAACTGAAAAGGTTCTTCTGCTGACGTTCACAGTTGTGAGGAACCACCACTCAAGTGAGCTGCTTGAAGCTTTCATTACATTTTAGTAAAGTACTAAGAAGTACCACTCAGTCCTTTCCACTGCTTGTCAACATGATCAAACATATCCTATTATTTTCAAGCTCATTTCTGCCCGATGCAGTCTTAGTCTAGAGCACTGGGAGAGGAGTGTAATTACAAGGCCCACATCTTGACAATTTGTTAATAATATTAACACTTGTAAAGGTTGCCAGTAACTGGCAGTCAGGTAAAACTAGTTTACTCCAATTATTCCCTCTGACCAGACCAGTGCCTTCGCTGCCACAAAGGATCTGTGGTCTTAGAAATACTAGAATTAGAGGACACCTGGATAAATAAAATCTTTACTTCTGTAAAGTGACATTTGGTCGTTTCAACTTCTCTGCAGGGTTTAGTTGTGCTATGTGGGTTATTGTGACCCAGCTGACATAGTTCACTTGGATATCCAGAAACTTTCTGGCAAAGACTCTCACCATAAGCTTTAAAGGAAACTAAGCAGCCATTGTATAAAATGGAAGGTTCTGGCACAGATAAGTAACTGGTTAAGAGTTAGGGTACAGGAACAAATGTGGGAGCTGCAAAAACACAAGGAAGTCACCAGCAGAGCTCCATAGGGATCTTTGATGGGACCCACATTAATTAACACAGCCAGAAAGTATCTGGAAAAGCAGTAGAGGAGTACAAACAAAGTTTGCTGATGACAGAAAGCTCCTCCAGACAGTAGATACCTTGAAGGCAAAGCATAAAGAACAGAAAAATGAGTCTCATAGGACAGAGTGACTGGGCAATAAAATAACAAATAAAATTCAACACAGATAAGTGTGACAGTGCCCTGAGTGCACTAAAAGCCCTTAATTGGCTATCAGTTCTTGCTGGACATATGGTCCATGTGTATCTGTCTCTGGCCTTTGTCTCTGGCTGCTCCTGACACAACTTCCTGGATGGACCCTGGGCCTGCTTCTTCACCTCACCCTGTCTACTAACCCAGCTCAGACATGGTGAGACAGTGCCCAGTCAGTGAGAACTCTGTGCTGGGATCAGCCTGGCTTCCAGATCCTCCTCCATCATGGACAACCCAGCTCCTACTGCTCCCAGCCAGGTGGCAGCTGGGTATCCCAGCCTGGGTTCAACGAAGCTGTTGAGCCACAGGCAGAAAATGCATGGGTGTGGCTCCTGGGTGGGGATTGTCAGGGCAAGAGAGGGAGTAGTCAGGTACTTTTCAAGCTGGGAAAGAGAAGATGTAATGAGATCTGACAAAGGCCTACAAAAGGTCTGTGGGTGACAGGGAAAAGAGATAGGGCGTACCTGCTCACTGTTTTCACTTGGTGGCCCCATGTTACAGAAGCCAGGTTCAAAATAAGGAGAACAAGGTGATTCTTCATGCAGCAGGAAGTGGACACATGGCACTCGCTGCCTGAGGACAACTGTGGATGTGCAAGTTCAAAGGGAGAGAGTGGGCAACTAGGTGGCAGAAATCCATTACAGACTACTAAACAGGCAAGCCACACCAGACTCAGTGAGATTTGCATTCCCCAAATGAAAACAGTTGAAGATTGGGAGAGTTTTGTGGTGAAACATCATGTATACAAGCCTTTTTTTAACTCTTCTGTTCCAGGTGCCTGTCTATAAACACTGGGCTGCTTTGACCCCTGGCTTCAACCAGTAACAGACCTACTTCTGTTTTAAGGGCAGATGGGCATCGGGACCTTGTCCACAGCTACAGGAAAATTAAATTATTTGATGACCTGTAATCTGAAAACTGCCACAGTTATTAAACATGTCATAATTTCTGTAAGACTCATTTGTCTTGACACTGGCTACATGTCTGGAGGGTAAGAAAAACACCCTTAGCTCTAAAGGAAATCCTTTTTCAAATCTGATGTCTTAAGGATTACAATCCTTGTTCTTTTTGAGGATGTTGGCACCAATGGCGCTAAGGAAGCAGGGGGATGGTTGGCACTGCATGCCAGTTCTAGTCTTTCATCTAGCAGAATATCTTCACATCAAAGATATCCTACCCTTGACTGAATGTATTTATTTATTTACTTATTTGTTGCTGAAGAATTAGGAATCTTTCCACAAAGCTCTGTGCACCCTGCCATTACTTCAGATACACAAAGATTTTATGTGTTTCAGAGAACCCCACTTCCTAGCAAAATGCCACCTTCGTTCAAACCTCAGTCCACACAGGACCTACTCATCCAAACTCCAACACTCCCCAAGTGCTCCTCCAGAAACTAACACTGCAGAAGTAAAAGACTGAACATCTTTTCTCTAGATAGATATTTTCTTGTCACTGTTTTGCTAAGTGTAACATTGAATCCTCTATTCCAAATGCCAAGTGTTTTGTTTTCTTTTTCCAACAGCATGACACAAATCAGTCATCAATAAACTAATAATTACAGTGCCTTAAAACAAACAAACACACAAAAAAGCGAACAAGCAAGCAAAAAATCCCTAAACCCCCAAAACCACACCAACCCACACCCATGCAGAGTATCATCCTAGAGAGAATACTGGAGAAGATGGAGAAACAATATTTTTCAAATGTGCAACCTCAAATACTTATGGAATAAAAAATTAAAGGGAAATTTTTTTTTTTCCAAGTGGTAGGAGCATGTGGGAAGTACATGGAAAATACCTCTCTGTTCCTTTTTTTTCTTTTTCATTATAGAAGACTATGTTCTGGTGTTACTTAGGTCATGCAGGACCAAGTTGCTGATGTTCTAACTGCTGGATCATTCAAAGGATGCAATAAATAATAAAATTAAAAGGAAAGTTCTTCTAAGCAAATTGCTTTGCAGGGAATTAGTTTGATTACTCCAATCACTGTCAATTTCAGCCTTCTTAAACTGTCCCAAAAATATAGTGGAGAACATCTCAATTAAGTGAATATGAGTGAAACAAGAAAAATCAGTAAATTACATTTTGTTAACAAGACTTTCTGCTCTGCATGTGGGATAAATTAAAATTCTAACTCAGCATCTCTAAGAGTAATTATATTTTTATATACATATACACAGTCATCTCAACAATATAAACTCCTCCCAGAAACATTCAGACACCATTAGGATTGTACAATCAAGGACTACTGAAGTTAGGAAATGCCACAGTTAACCTTCCTCTGGCCTTAGTGCATAGATAATTGAAAAAAACCCCTCAATTACATAATCCCATACTCATTTAGGATCACATTTAGTTCACAGGAAGGACAAAACACATGAAATAAGCAACTTTGCAGTATCCTGCTTTACTCAATTCTTCAAAGTGTTACCCTGAGCCTTGAAGCAATTCCAGACCTCTCCTGAGACATAACCACTGATTTCCTCATGAGCTTTTCTCTGGTGTTCATTAGTATAACATTTGACCATTTCTTCAACAGTTATCTTAATTAAAAACTTACAATATGACTGTGAGGGAAGAAGTATTCTTACATTCATTTTACAGAAGTGTAGGTGGGGAATATCAAGATCAGAAGAATCTTCTGATGTTAGGTATCTCATTTCAGACACACAGGACCTAACCTAGTTGTGATTTGCAGCATTATATAGAGGTTAATATAGTCAAACACAGTTCCTATTCACTTCAGCTGCAATTACAGATGCAAATCATCCTATAGGTTTAAATTAGGCACAGAAAATGAGACTCAGTAAAAACAGCCATGAAATTCATTTGCTTAGCCACCCCAAGCAGAAAAGAGTCAGAGACAGTATTCAGTTTTCTAACAGAGCCTTCAGCTACCCTAGCCATGAGATCTTGCAATCCAGTACCTCATTTACTGTACATATTTTACCTCTGGCCACAGTTTAAGCAAAGACCTTAAAACCTGTTTTCAGCCTCACAGCACGTCTGCTCTGTCCAAAGCTGGAGGCCAATGACAAAAAGTAGGTGACTTTATAATAAAAACTGCACCATCACCATGGATGCGAAAATGGAAAAATCCATAGGCAACTTGAATTCTTCCATTCTGTTGTTTCTAAATTGCTGAACTGACAGCTTTCTAGCCTTAATGCTTTCTTTAAATTATTTTCTTAGCAAATTGTTTTCTTCTGTTATTTAAAAAAGTCAAATTTGAAAACCACCTTTGTATGATAGTCAAAGGAAACCTACCCCACTCATCTACCACACAGGTATCTGACATTTCAACTGAATTAACAAGTGCTGATTCTAGATTATCATTCTCTATTTCACTAGCTGAATCCCAAGCTTTTCCTCACCTCCACATGAGACAGGAAATGATGAGAAAGTAAAAATATGTAAATGTCTTACTCTCTGTCAGAATTAGTGTGATTGAAGGACTGTGTTACTTTAAAGCAGTAACAGACAATTAAGAGACATTTAAAAGTACGTGACATTTCAAAAGTAAACATACTGTGTCATAATTAGAAAAGACAAATTACAGGGATATGGCAATACCTGTATATAATTGGAAGCCTAGATATTTACTCAAATCTCTCTTATTGCTGCTGATAAAAAGGTGCTAACAATTAAAACCATTATTCATTCACGTCTCATACAGATACATTTTTCCATGACCAAAGCAGCCTTTACTCAAGAACAATTTACTTAAAGTGTGGACAAAGACTCTGTGCTGTTGGGCTGGACTTATAAATCTGTCAGCACACACAGGCAGTACAGGAGATCCACCTGCATAATCCAAATAAACACAATAACGTGTATCAAAGTTTAAGCTGCATTATAAACATATAATGTTTTAGGATAATTTTTATTCATCATTTTTATCACATATAATTTATATTATTGTATTTTTAAAGTAGTGTTCGAAAATAAGTCAAGTCACTTTATTTATAGCAGTGCACAAGCACACGGTAATGGTCGATCCTACCTCCAGACAATGTATCTCTGGTGAGATATAATAATGTTAACTAGTATTAGTTTACTTATGAAAGTTCATGCTACATGGAGAAAAATAAACCATTTCACTATTATTACTATTTCACATTTATGTTATTATGATATTATTACTTCAAGGGGACAACCCTCTTGGAGTTGCATTATAGCTTTAAAAATATAACAGGCAAATTGCTAACCTTAATGAAATTTTTTTATGTGTAATACACACCATAACCCCAAGAAAGGTCCATAAGGGAACATCATATTCACTAGATCATTGTTTAGACTGGGCATATTGGTCTTCGGTGTTTTTCATAATTGTTGACAAATTGGAGACCATAGCCCAAGGCTGGCATCTAATGGTGCAGAATATCTCCTTGTACTTGAAGTAACTTGCTCTTGAATGTATAGACTACCTCAGCCATACAAAGTCTACCTGCATAGCATTTGACTATCATGACATTTGTTACCACTGGTGCTTGTATACATACTTCTAAGTCTACACTATGAAGCTGTAATTATTATGAGGAAGGATATAAAAGGAATAATGGGGACTGTTGATGTGAACTGTTGTGAGGGCCAGTATAAAAAACTGAACCACAAACATGAAGACAATTAAATTATGACAAACTGTGAAGAACAATCTGCAAGCACCACAGAAAAGCTTCTCGGCAAGAAACAAAAAGTTTCACCAACTGTTATTAAGTAATTTATGTTTGTGACTCACAGCATTCATGTTTTGATGACCAGATTCTAGTTTAAGACCTTCCTTTGTTTTTACAATATGTAACATTATTTTCCATTCTGCTGTCATTGTATCATTTCTGATATTGAATTCTGTAAAGGAAAACTAATAGAAACCTGATGCGAAATACTACAAATTGCTAAGAGACTGGATTTTTTTTAAAGTTTGGCTTGATCCCTGCTAATAGAAGATGTTTCTTCAGATTTCCACATATTTCAAGTGAATAAACACAGTAGCTGATTAAGATAAGAAGCATTGCAGACCTCACCCTAAAGATTAAAACTCTAGCCAGGCTGAGCTGTCTTCTCATTAGAAACAGAAACTACAGTAAAATATGAGGAAAGCTCAAAAACTCATGCCACTATAATCAAAAGCAACCCACTTCAAGGGGAAAAAGAAATCTTTCCTCTGTGTGCTAGGATTAAAAAGCAGTCTGATTACAGATGGATGGGTAGGGAGAAACAAGAGTGGATGTCTGGATTCTTATGATATTTTAAATGACTCTGCCAGTTACTGAACAAACCCCAACCAGATGCAGTAAACCTAACTGAAAAAGAGGATGATACAGCAAAAATGCTGGCTTCTCCTTGGCTCAGTTTTTGAGTGCTGAGAATGTTCATTTCCCACCTAATCTCAGACTCAGAGGTGCTCCAACTCCTGCAAATGTTGCCATGTCCTGCACAAAACATGAAAAGTGCCAGAAGAAAAATTCAGTTACACTCCTTCCAGAAGGGACTGTGCATCTGAGTTTTTTGCTGGAGCTCAAGTCAGTTCTTAAGTACCAAGAAGGGATTCACATGACATGGGGATTACACAGACAAAAAGCAGAATACAAAAACCTCTTCCATTTCACTGGGTGAGATCACAGTAATCTGCAGACAAAACCCACAAGTTACAGCATATAATCACTGCCAAGTGTGCACAGCAACTCTTTTTGAGTTCTTTAAGCCTTTTTCCTTTCTGAACAGTGAACAGCAATGATGCAGCACCACACAAGTTAAATCTTTTAAAGGCATGGGGCACAACTTTGGCTTCCTCTGACATAGCAACATTGTTTGGCCAAGACACAAACTTCCAAATAGTTTCTATTTGGACATTTGGGGAGGGATTTTCCAAAGAGCTCCACAGTGATGCATCTCTGCTCTTATTCAAAGATGGTAAAATCTGCATTGACTTTGGTGGGACCAGTAAAATTAATGATACATAATCCAGTTAAAATGGAAAACGACCAGACCATACACAGCTTAACACTCCCTGAAGAGCTTTCTTAAGTTGTGCAAAAATATTTCAAGTTTAATGCAGATTTGTCTCAATTTCACCGCTCTTAAGCACAGAAAAGCAAATTGCATGATTATTATGAAATTCTTTCATTATTTTTTGAATCATATTATTACAAAGTTTTTTACTTTTTTGGAAAAAAATCTCTAGTTAAGAAGATTAGTTCTTTTAAGAAAACATGGTGAAATTTTAAAATTAACATAATTTTCTCCTTCAAATTCAGAATATTTATTACATCAGAAAACTGATTAAGAAGATAAAGCAAGATAAATGTTTTGAAAACAGCAGCTTTAAAAACTGGACTCTTCTCAGCTACATTTCTGGTATCTGATACATTCCATTGCTATGATGTGCTATTCAGGAAAGTTTTATGCAGCCAAGCATTTTTTTTCCAAATATCTTGAGTTCAGCTATTGATTCTATGATTAAATTGCCAGTTATTCAATTTTCACATGCCATAAAAAAAATAGAACAACTTCAGATACTTTTGTTGAAGGTAACAGTAAAAGCAGTCAATAAATACAGGAGTTGCCTGAAAAAGGATACTTCTATAACATACATCAGCATTGCCAAAAACAAGAGGAAGAAAACCACCCAAAACAAAAGACAACTGACTACGCCAGATATTATCTGCAGGTAACTTCTAAGTTACCATTGTTTGGCAAGAGATTTAAAAACCGCTCATTTGGTATTACCCACATGTGAAAAACATGTGCATATTTTATTAGACGAAAGGACCATATACATAGAGAAATGTTTGCCTTTTTAATCCTCAGTACGATCTTATGATTGCCATATGCCACCACAAGGAGGAATTTATTATTCTACCAATGCTATGTCTTCCTCTTTTACTTCCATCAAGACCCTTCCAAGAATGCAGTAGGGTTAAATGCAACTCACTTGTAAAGTAGTGAAATAATCACTTAACAGAACAGCAATTCCTCATATGCAGAGACAGACAGAGGGAAGCCCTGATAGGTGGCATTTCTGATACACATGCCTTTGCCAGTTCCAATGGCAAGATCTTTGTCCACACCCAATCCAAAGTAAGATCAAAATACTAGACATGATGGAAACAGTATACTCCCAAAATCTGACAGGTCAAAGAAAAAATCCTATGCTTTATGAACTAGTTACATAATAAACTGTAACCAGAGCAGCTGGTGCACACAGCATATTTGATGTACCAGGCTTACCCATGTGAGGGAGGGGGTTCATTATTTTTATTGCTACATTTCCTTTAAATATCTTTAACAGTCAAACAATTTTTGTTTTCAAAAAGCCCCACAACTTGTAACTCACTGTACGAATTATGCCTTTGTTCAACACCAACATTTTCCCTTTTATTTTTGTGTGTATATTGAATACACACTTGAAATATAATGGTTCTTTAAACCAAAGTTAAAATCCAAGATGAGTTGAACACCATTTGGGTGATTTGTTGTTCAAAACATTGGAGAGGTGGGCACCCACACTCAGCACAAAATCTCTCAGTTGTTTTAGATTTCATCACAAAAGACATATTACTGGTGTTACTTTGTGTATTTCTAACAACTCAACAGACAAGATGATTTCAGGATTCTCTGTATGCTCCCAGTTTCTGTAAAGTGCAGAGTAATATATGACTAACATACTTTGGAAGTGGAAGATATTTAGACAGAATCAGAAATAAAAAACACTAAAATACTCAAAATTTAAACCCACTTGGAGACCTTTCCTGTAAACTAAAGACAATGAGAAAAAAACAGCTGCCCTCACAACACAAGAAAAAATGTCACAGAGGACTTGTACAAATGCCTCTGTGATAACTTCAACCATGAGGTCTTTTTCTCCACCTAAATAGCAAGTTCTGATTAAAAAATGCCTTCAGCTTCATAGTATGGATTTCTCACTGCACAGCTCTTAATTAAAAGAGCTGTGAGAAGCCAGAGCATGCACCCGAACAAAACAAACTCTGTTCAAGATAGGGAGTCGCAGCGTTCTGGCTGACACCCATTAAGAAGCATATTCATGAGGGAAAAAGCTGGAATTGGGAAAAACTCTGATCGCATTGTATCCTTTCAAAAATTAGGTTAGCTGTGTGACAATCTTTTCATGGATTTACCCTATGTTCTGCGAGAGCTAACTCTTGCAGTTATTTAGCCCTGGAAAAAAACCCAGCTGCTTCACAATGTACTGGGAGACAGTTGGGGATATCCAGGAGAAAAATGGTTTCAAGAATAGGAACTAACTTTTTGTCACTCTTTAACTGAGTAAAACATTTTCCAACACATGCTTTTTCAGTCTACAAGAACTTTCAAAAAATAAGTTCTCTGAAAATATGCCATGCTGACACTTCTATACAATATTAAGTATCTTACATCTTAATTGATGTAGCTGTAGTTTTAGAGCATTACACAATCTGAGTTATCACTGAGGTGGCCTTGATTGTCAAATTTGACTATTTGCAACACTGAAATTTGAACAAACCAGTAAAACTGAATATATAACTGAATAGATGTTCAGAAATTGCTGAAAAGGAAATTCACAAAATGGGAATTGGTAAACACGTCTGGGGGCTGAAATCTTGAGGACAATTAGCAAAATAGTTTCCAACCAACAAATTGAAAACAGTCAGCATACTGTTCATGTGGCTGTAGTCCCAGACAATAGGGTAAAAACCTCAAAAAACCCTCTACAACATGAAAGATAAAAACTACATGAAAGATGAGAAAAATGGAGCACAAGTTCATAGTGGTACCAAAAATTGTGACTGGAGTTTAGAGTGGAAATTGGCTTGATCTTTCAAGAGAAGGCACACAAAATTAACTACTGTGAATGCTATCTGGAGGCCAGACTACATAAGCAATCCTCTAACTATGAATTATACACTTAATTTTCCTGTATTGCAGCAAGAGTTAGAGCTTGGTCTGTCATTTACAGGAACTGAGCAGACCAAGAAGCACTGAACTCAGACAAAACAAGAGGTGTTTCTGAAAGCCCTCCCTTCCCTTGACATGGAAATTTATATTTTGGTTCAATGTATCACTGAAAGGGATGTACTTCTTGATGCAACTTACCATTATTACACTAGCTCCGTAGAAAATGTTTACAGTATAGAGCTAAAATTCTTTATTTTTCTCTTACAGGAGAGATACTTTTCCCTTCCATGATGAGAAGAAAAAAATTTGGAAACAGTACAGGTAAATTATTTAATCAGAGGTAATTCATACACAATCTTAACAAGGAATGCACTTTTCTAGGTAAGTTTTCTTATATTGTAGTACCTTACTAAATTGTAGCTACAAGTCCCTAATTTTTTTTCATATAACATTTTATTATCAGAGAGTGGTAACTGAGGCCTTGATTTAGTGATCATTGCATGTTACACCTTGTGCAATCTCATTAACTAACCAAATCCTATATTCTAGCAAAACAATCATTGACATAGCAATAGGCATCTAAAATCTGCAAAATCAGCTCTTCTGATTAATTGAGAAACGCTGACTTTACAGTGGTAATCACTCACTTCTAAAAGGTCCACTGGGATATTAAATCAACCATTTTAATTACTCAGTATTAATTGTGATGCATACTGGAACGCGCATCACATAATTGCTAGACCTGTATGTAGGGAACTTTTATCTGGAAAGCTTCTATTCCTAATTAACACCTTTACTTCATGATGCAACACTTGTCCCACTACTAATCCATGCTAGAAAAAAAGTGACATTCTCAAAGACTTCAGTCGTTCAATAAGACAGAAACACATTTTGCTCTAAAATGTTCATTCATGTTATTGCGAGGAACTGACAAATAGCATAAAGAATTAATTTTTTTCACATAATAACCTCTATCAAGGGCGGCCTTTTGTAAAGCATGGTCACAAGTTATCTTTGGCCTGTTGTTGGATATACCACTCAGGCAGGTACTTGAAATTCTGTGGTGTTTGAGGGTATTCCATGTGAGTTTAGCTATGCCTGCATATCAGAGGAGGGGGGAAAAATTACTGTGTTTTTAAGGCAGTATTGTTATAGTTAATGCAATGAGGTCCAAACACTTTAGGGAAAGGAGTTATCAACACCATAAAAAAATAATAGCTAAAAAAAGTAAACAGGGGTAATGAAAGGCAGGTTCCTGTGACATTCATTTGAACAGTAATTTACTTTTATATTAACAAACTGTCTATTAGGGGAAATACAAGAAAGGCAACTAGCAATTTTTTTTGTGCAAGATTTGTATGAACAGAAATTCTAAACACACGCCTCAAGCCAGCAAAAATGTAGATATTAAACAGAACATCAAGAGGATTGCTTTTCATATGTTTTGCTAAAGCTAAATTAAAATATAAAAGAAGACTGACAGAGAAAAGGAAAAGAATAAAAATACTTGAGAGCTATTCATTAAATACACAGATTCCTTCTGACTAATCTCCCAATTACTCATGATGTATATATGCCTGTGTAAGAAAAGAGACTACCAGCCTGAATATTTTTTCCAACTTTTTAGGTTTCCTGAGTTTTTCCATAGCTTTCAGAACCATGAATTTCCATACTTGAGTCAGGGATGGCACTCTCAGTCACATTTACCCTGCTCAGCTGTTGCTGTACCTAAGCACACCTGTTCCCACCTGTGGAATGCCATGAAAGAAGCTTCACAAAGCACCAGTAATAACGTTATAAAATCATCCCTCGCTGTACGCGAGGATTGTGCTGACTGACAGGGTTAATGCCTTGGCACTTCGGTTTTTGCTGTGCACATGGTAAGAAAGAGGAAGATAAGGGAATGTGCTGACAACCATTTCATCATTTGCTCAGTGATAGGATCTTTGGCCCCCGTCTGGGGTACACAGCTTCAGATCTGTGGTGAAAAAACATACTTCCTGACTTGGCTGTTCCAGATAAAACCCAATTTTCACAGATAGCAAAGTCACTAAGTGTTGCTGCTGGGGCTGGTGGCATGAGCAATACTTCTCACCAGGCTGACTTCCCATCTCTTATTAGGATGTTGAACCCACAGGTTCAATCTGAAATACTTCCATAAACAAGGGAGGACTTTAATCTCTCCTTTATCTATATAGGCCCAATTAAGGAGCATGATAGACAGAGATGATCTAATATTGGGGATCATCATTAGCCATGTGGGTGAAGGACCTGCTTTCAGATTTATTTTTTTCTAACCTCTCCTTCTTGATCAATTAAATATAGCACAAAATTTTGCTTTGAATCACCACTAAAATTAAAATTTCAAGGCTTGTAATAGAATTGAAACTACTCTTCAGTGAACTTCTGGGAATTGATTTTGAACCCTTTTGAGGACATGGAAACGTGACTACAGACACCAGTGCGTTTTACCAATAGATGACCAAAAGAACAAATGCTCATTCTGTCTTTAGCTACAGTCATAGTAATTCTGTGATAACATCAGTATGGGGCACAAGAAATAGTGTAGTAAGAATTACAAATGTCCTCATGGCTTTACTAAAATAAATACTTTCCACACCAAATAAAACTAAACATGGTTACACAGCAGTCAACATTTGAAATGTCTATTGACTCTTACATAATTATATGTTTATTAATGACATAAGAAGATAAAAACTCTTATGAGGATGTTGTGATCTCCTCAAATGTTCAAGTGTCCAAAACTCTGAAAGTCCAGTACTGACAAGACACTTGAAAGTTAGACTGAAAAGTAATTATGCAAACTGGAATCTGCTTTTAAGGTCACCAAGAAAACTCCAGTTCTTCTCCTGGGTTACCAGAGAGGGCACAGACAACCCCAAAAGATAGCACAACGTTTAAACAGTAGATATTTTGCTATGACAATGGAAAAGTGAAAAGCAAGTGGGGAACTAAAATGAACATTTTTGTGAGGTTACACACACCTGACGCAACTGATTTTTACTTTCTGTATTGAACTGCTGCTTCCTTATGTGAGATAAAAATGAGGCCACTGCAACAGGACAAACACCAACACAAATTTTAGGCAGCGCAAAACCACTGTCATATTCTGAGAAGCGCAGTTTCCAAAGGATCTCCTCATTTCCCATATTTTTAACCAAAATAGATTCTACAGGGCAACGATTAAGGAAGCACTATAGAAATAGGAAGTTTGGAAATTACCTAACATATTTCTCAGCCCCAAGGAGAAAGGAATGTAGATTTAAACCATTTCTGGCAGATATTACTATACATTCCCAAGGACTGAGATTCCCCAGTCTTTCTTGGCAATCTATTCCTTTAAACCTTTTGATGAGATGTCCTCCCTTCATTTACCTTGCTGTAATTTAGGCCCATTATTTTTTTCCCTTTCAACTGCCCAGAAATGTCAGTCTACCCCTTCCCACTGCAGCTATCTCTTTAAATATTCTCAATTTTTATGCATTCCCCCCCTCTGACTACTCTAGATGAAAAAAATCTTAGCTCTTTCAGTCTGCCTTCATTAGTTATGTTTTCCAGAACTCTGTTCACTCTTTTTCTTCTATTTTGGGCTCTCTGAAACCAATGAAATGTACATAGAAACAAAAAGTTAGGAATGTTTGATTGTGATATAAAAGCAGATTTAACTAATTCTGTTTAAAGCACCCTCATTCTAACATCTCAGCTTCTATACACTCCTTTCACTGGAAGATATGCAAGCTGTTTACAAGGGAGGCGAGATACACTCATCATGGGGAAACTGAGGCACAGCTAAATGACTCACATAAGGCCATCAGAGGCATCTCCCACAGAGAGGAATGGAAACTTGTCAAGTTACTGACTGAGCTGTGCTGTAACCTCACCCCATGTCACAACACGTGACCTTAAGCCAGTCTGCCAAAACAGTTATGGCTGCTGAGATTTTAACTAAAGTACATGTTATATTTTATAAATTCTTTTAATTTTAATAATTTCTTTGTGTTTTTCTATTTCAAGTGTCACAGTCCATCCACTGATGCCTTTGAGGTATCAAACCTATATTTTGGGATTGCACTTCATTGCTGCGCCTGCTTGTCAGTACCTTACTTATCAATTTGTGGCTGGACGTTGTTTCCACAGACCATCCTGCTCCCATTCTAAGTTTTCTGCTGTGTAATCCTTCTCCTAAGCTTTGTTTCTGAAAGCAGGCCAAGTACTGTAGTTTTTCTCAGGGTAAACTATAAAATTATTACTTTTGCATTTTTCCATGTCACAGTGTGACTGATATCTTTATCTTAATGAATAGCCCCTTAAATAATCCATAAAACCTAGACTTGATGATCTTAATTCCTCGCTTGTATGTAACCTCCTCTAGGCAAAGCTTAATAAGCCCCAAAAGCTTTCTAAGCTTACAGCTCACTAGAGAGGCCGGATGAATGTCAGCTTCATGATATTTCTACTGTAACTTCAGTAAAGCTTAAGCTGCCAGAGAGATTATGAATACCATATGAATCCACAGCCAAAGTGACCAATACCTTTTAAGAATACGAAATAAAAAAAAATGCAGGAGTAGCAGTGTTTCCCACCCTGTGTGTCTTGCTCTATTAAAAAAAGCAGATGAAAATATTCCATTTTCCAACATAACCTATGCTTTTACATCAACATAAAAAGAAATATGAATACTGGGGGTCTACAGGCAAGCACTGCCAAATGACAGGTACCTATAAAGGTAAATGTCTCATTTGATTTCAGTCAAGTATTAACAGCAGACTTCCTATTATCTATTTCACTGTTGAACAGCAAATATTGAATGTGGGCATTTCCAGGGTACCTGGACCTACTTGTCATTCAAGCAAATAGGGAAATATCTTTTCCATTTATTGAAAAGTTTGAAGATTTCACATCTGTTCCTGTGGAGTCAAGAAAGGAAAAGGTCCCAGAGGGATGCACTTGAGATGTAAAAGACTCAGGTTCAGGTCTCTGCTCTGATTTCCATCAGAGACCTGGTTCTGAGCTTCCTACATGGCAAACCACTGCCTGAGAAAAGAGCATGAACAGTTAGAGGCTGGAACACTTTGGATGCTTTTACCAATCCAATGGCACCAACCATTTTATTGCTGAAGTGGTTAGCCAGGGGTATATATGATTTCATAAAAACACATCTTGGAGTTTGGCACAGGGCTTTTGATCCAGCTACTTGTTCAGTACCAGCACAGCTAGCAATGGCACAGGTAGCTGATTGCACAGGTGAGCTTGTGGTTGGTTTCCTCTGTCCTCACAGCATATTGGCTTGGACCTTCTGCCTCACGGGACTTAGGCTTGCCGTGTCACCTGCATTTTTGATAACTGAACTGTTATCAAGAGGCATTAGCAAGGGCTAATAATCTTTGAGTCTTAATGTTCTAGTCACCAGAAACAGCCCACAGCAGATGTAAATTAGATCAGGTTTTGCTGATTTACTTTATGCTAAGGATGGCAGCTGCACGGCCCAGGATCACGGGGACACAGAATCTGTCAGCCAATGGAGCCATAGGCAACAGCAGATCCCAGGTATATCTCTGGCTACACAATTTAATGAAAATGAAAAACACCTAATAAAGTGAATCTGGAAACCGTTACTGCACAGCAACTGCATTGTTTTTTCTCAAAAAAAAAAAAAAAAAAAAGTGCAGGTATTAAAAATGTAAAAAAATGCACCTTCTACCTAAAGAAAAAACATTATCAAGGAAGCTAAAAACTCTTTCTATATATAAACAATCCTTTTTTTTCAATAGCAAGTCTGTAAAAGCAAAACTACCCATCCAATGTGGAATTAGCTGAGCACAAGCTGCTCCAAAATTTTCATATGCTCCAGAATAAACTCCAGAGATTTTTTCCAGTAAAGCAGCTTGAGCTCCTAAAATACTTTGCACTCTAGTGGTTAGGACAAGACATTTAGTAAATGAAATCTCTCATTCATATATTTAAAGAAAACAGTCAGAGTGTATTACATTATGTTGTGCTGAAGTGTCACCACAGATCAAGATGATGCCAAGTTTAAACTGATTCTTCCTTACAGTGTATTATTATCTTAGATACATATAAATTGCTGAGGAATGTTTCTATTATATGAATCATAAAAGCATTTAAAAATTATAATCACGCTACAGTTATTTGACAACTTTGAACTTGAGTGAAGAGTTACTGAATACATATTTTACAGGCACAAACAGTACTGTGGAAAATAGAAGAGGTACACAATTACTCACAGTATTCCAACGATTAGAAGAAATTCAAAAGAGGTAGGCAAGGTAAACACAAAGAAAGGACAAAATGAAAGACTTAAAAAAGCCAAAGGATAAAATAGTAACAATTAACAACAAAAATATCAAACAACAAATCAAAGCAAAGCAAAATTATAAAAAGAAACAAAAAGAAAATTCAGCGGTAGCAGAACAAGTTATCAAATCACAACTAACTATTATAATGCAGAACTTTCATCTAAATGTTATATTGTACATAATTCAGTCACACATAAACATAATCCTCAGTCATCAAACCTTTGGCTCCTAGACTACTTATTTATGCAAGAAGATAAATTGCTGACTTACCTGCTTGCTGCATGCATATAATATATGTGGTAAACAAGCAGAGACAGTACTGCAGCTTCCATTTCCAGTGATAGCACCACATTTCACTTATATGAGACATCCTGTGGGGGATAAAAAAAGTGAGAAAGATTTCAGGGAGTTTTCCAAGAAGACAAAAAAATGAGGAAAACACTGTTGTTAGTCAAACTAGTAACTAGCAATAAATAAAGCAGCACTTGAAAATTACGGATGGCCCTAGTATTGCTTAAATGGGCACACAAGTCTGCCAAAAAGTGTCAGAAATTATATTGTCTGGTTCTTAGCAGAAAACAAGTGGAAGACTGGTCAGCATTGGGGCTTCTAAGCAGATGGTTGTGGGTCGTATTTCAGTAAAAGAAAAAAGAAGCACAGTCTGAATGAGTTAAGGTGTAGGGGGGTTTTTAAAATACTTTCGCTTTATTTACATAATTTACACGTATAAACAATTTATGTTATTTAAATATATATAATACATGCGTGTATAAAGATGGTAGGTGATAATTTGCCTCTGCCCTTAACAAGGCTTTCCATCTTGCAGTGCTAATATTTTGACAGCTACAACATTTTCTCCTGAAAACTTTTATGAAAATCCTGAAACTTTCCTCGCCAAAATCTAGGAGCTCATCTGTGCTGCCAATGAAGTCAGGGACAGCTTTATTACTTAATAAAACAAATGCAATTATATACAAGTCTCTATCAGTTATAGCTTAAAATTAAAGCTTCTTTTCCCTTGAAGCATACAGGATATTTAATGGCTAAACCAAAATGTTTCCTCCATAGGGGGCAGAAAAGGAAGCAAGAAAGGCTTGATAAATTCGGACAGGCCTTTAACCAGGTATCAAAATGAATGGTGTTCCACTACATTACCATCTCATTTTATTCAACAAGTTAGAGGCAAGCAAAAGGAAGCAACAAGTAATGAAACACAACACACATTATTTTGACCAACTTCTTCCCCTCCTATTTGGTGATGATAACTGACTTTTGTTCAGTGAGATATTATCTACCTATACTGGTAGAAAAATCTTTTGCTCCACAGACACTGCTGTGAACCCGCCAGTGAAAGCTGGGGGCAAATATAAAACCTTTCCCAGTATCAGTTTCTGTTTCTTCCCAAAGCAGAAGCCAAACCTAATGCAGCAAGATAAACCACTATAAAGGAACAACTAATGTTTCAGTTTAAAAAGTGGTAGTTCATCAAAGCACCCCCGTGGGCCAGACGCCAGTGGGTCCAAGTAAGTGGCACTTCAGCAGACTGCTGAAGACTGCAATCAGTTAGGCTTTTATTTAGTGCAGTGTTACACAGCACAGGTACCTGATTACAAAAGAATTTCAGTTCTTTATGGGTAGTTGTATCAAATTAGGAATCTGAAGCAGATTTATTTTTTCTGAAATACTGTAAAGTCAAACTTAACAAGTGTTGAAGACAAGCACAGAAAACACTGGGCTCTGAAATACAAGAATCTCTTTGATGAAGCCAGACACACAAAGTAACCGGATTATCAAACAATAGAATTATTGTCCTTCAACTTAATATCCAAAAATCCCTATTAAAATCTCAGACAAGAGAATGCTGAGGTTTTGAAACCATTACTGTTCAATGTATACAATTCATAAGTCCACGGTACCTTCAATATTAATTTAGAAAACTGAATTTGAACAGAAGTCCTTCTAAGATACAAAACCAGTAACACACAAATGCAAGCATGTACAACACACATACATACTCACAGAGTGGGGAAATGGAAATGTTGAGCCTACCAGCATGACATACCAGAGATACAAAGGAACATTGCTCTTCCTACAGAAGAAGGAGTTTGCAGGTACTGATGAGCTACATGCCATCCTGCTGGATAATCTACAAATGCAAACCTGTAGAAGCAGTTGCATTACTAGTTTTTGATCATTGCTTTGTTTTGAGCAAGCACAGATCCAGTTATCAGACTAGGAAACAGTTGCAAACAATTATTTATTAACTCAGAATAAATTTGTGTTGGTTTTTATCAAACCGAAACATTGTCTGTATTGTCACTTTTGATGTCTCTGTGAACTCAGCCAAAGTTTTTGCTCATTTAATAGCTGGGGAATCCAAGACACCAAGTTTGAAATACTCAAGGAAAAACAACATGACAGGCTTCTGCTGCCTAGGTCTGCTGTGAATCCACCTAGTCACACAGCCTTTAGTGCCTTTCTTAAAGAACATGAAATTCTGCAGTAGTCTGAAAGAGGTATTTCATTTGGCCAATTTGCTATTGTTAATGTTCACTTGCATTGAAGTAATGCTTACAAGCCAGTACTTCATGGTACTCCCTGGTGAGAGTTTACAGTTTGTTTCCTCATCCTCACTTACGAAAGAAGTACAAGTTAAGAAAGATTTCAAGAACATGGATAATCAACAACAGAGCAGAGTATAAGTAAGTGCAAACAGTAAGGCAGAAAGTAGCTATAAAGATTTTTCCCCAGAGAAAAAAAGCCAGATGATTATACAATTGCTATTAAAAAATATACAATTCTCCACCAAAATAAATAAACAAATATGTAAACAATAGCAAAACTGTCTTCTTCACTTACATTTTTTACTGTTGAAGGACAAAACAATTCTCTTTATACCACATCATCTCAGTTGACAAGAAAGGTTTACCAAACTCAGACAAGAATGACCACAGGAGAAGCATGCTACCAAAACACTCCACTATTGTGGGCACCATGAGTCAGAACTGTTTCTTTTGGAGAGGATTTTTGAAGAACTATTTTACAAAGCATAACCTCTAGCTGAGTGCTACAAATAAGTGAGGAAATCACTTTTTTATATATATGATATATATATGATCTTGTGGAGATAAAAAGTCAAAATTCAGAAAACTGACTGCTCACAGCCTTCCACTGTGATGTGTAACACCCTTGTCCACACAAGAAGTTGTCCGGGATGGAAGTCAGCTAACACATTGCCAACAAAAAGGCTTCTTGCACAACAAAATCCATCTCTGATATTTTTATAGTGTGACATCCCAGACAATTATGATAAGGTGTCGTAGTAACTGACAAATAAATACTTCCAAGACATTAAAAAGACAAAGCCTAGTTGCAGATAATAGTCACCTGTTAATACCCACAATGTTTATATTTATTTTAAAGTTCTTTTTCTTGATTATTTGTGTTAATTAATATTTAGAAGTGAACCCAAACAGCATATGAATAATTCAGTACAAAAACTAGCAAACAGTTTTGGGCTAGCTTATAGCTTATCAAGGGATGATATGGTCCCGTGACAGCACTGACTTGATGGCCCAAGGTACCCCTTTGGACTTGTGTTATTATTTTTAATAGTATTGAAAAGATGTGTTCTGTCATTTAATATTCATTAGCAGCACAGAGAACAGCTATCGTACTGAATAGCAACATACTAAAACACACCACGAGTAAGCAAAGGGATGGATCTTTGTCCACAGCAACATACATAGATTATTTCACTCTTTAGCTTTGGTTACATCAAAATTGCTGAAAGCATACTAAATATTCTTCTCTATTATTTTCTTCTCTATTTTGTATCAATTTAAATGAAAAAGCCCTGTTCTGTCCCCAGCTGATAACAGCCTAGCAGCTCTGAAGAAATCACTGTAAATTGTCAAACAGAGATCCGAAACATTTGACCTAATATATTCGGGAACTATTAGGATACCTATGGTAGAAGTATATCCATTACAATTGGATGTAGTCTCAAAACAGCAATCCCTCTTTACATTTTGGGGTTTTTTTGGCCTTCTGAGAGTCTGATAGAAGAAGTACTATTTTTTTCTATGGACTTGCATTTCCTATTGTAGACACTGTGTGACATGACCAGCAATGCACTCTGGCTACCAACTCAGTACAGTCCAGTCCACAGCTACTTTCATTTCCTATAACATAAGGAGACAATGAGCTTATTCACAATTCATTCCAGAAGAGCAAAATAGACATGTAATTTATCTAAACCATAAATGGATAGTCCAAGATGGGATTACTGCGAGTTTTACTACATCCAACTACTAAATCTTTTACTCTACATGCCAACATCATCACCTTTCAGGGAGTATAAAGCTCTGCAAGACAACATACACAAAATGTGAATAATCCTGGAGCATATCATTTGTATACTGTACGGTCTCAAAACAAGCAATACAAATTTGAATACACCATCTTCCTTGTTCAGAGCTTTGACAAAGTTCCCTGAAGTAACATGTGAATTCTACAGTGTGCCTCAGGCATACTGACATGACTTTCTTTGGTCTTTGACATGTCTAAAGCTATTAAGAAAAAATGTTGCTGACACTTTAAAATTAAAAGAAAGATAAGATCAATTTCACAATTTTTTTTCCTCACCGAGATTGTAAACAAAAATACTTTAAGCTTAATCACTCTCAAGTGGAACTACAAGGGAAAGGTGATGGCAACTCAAAGTTTAGTTCCCAAAGGTTAATAGAGGAGTTGATTTTAACTTTGAAATCCTTGCTTTAAACTGTAGTACATGTCTTGGAAGATTAATTACACAATACCCCTTAAAAATTTCATTTTGTTAAGCACTACTTGTTCCTAATTATGCTTACAGTCAACCTTGAAAACACCATCATGCTCATCAAAAGAGATGAAAAAAAATTAAGACCATGCCTTTTAATTTAAACAGTATCAGCTCTATCAGATCCATCTAAGTCCCTTGGCTTTCCTTTCAAAAGAAACTTTTCCCAGTTGCAGGCAACAAATCTGCTGGCTGTTTCCAACCCAGTAGTACTGCAACGACAGGTCTTTAGGAACTCCTTTTCATTTTCTGCCTCGGATTCACGGTGTACTGTGAGGGCTCCCTACCCTTTTCCCCTCGTTACGGATTCCCTCGGGTACACCCACAGGTCCTCGCTCTTGGCTGCAAACTCATCGGCGAAACGTCTAACCCCAAACCTCAGCACTTCGCCTTACCTTTGGCGAGAGACAGTCTGTAAAGGAGAAATATCTCGGGGAAGGCGCCCAGAGGCCATGGCACCAGCTCCCCCAGGGCCAGGCAGCGTACGGCAGGAGGGAGAAGCCCCGACCCGGCTACGACGCCCTCGCTCCCCGACGGCGGCGGAGCCCTGCGCTGCCCGCTCCGCCGCGCGCTGCGGGGAGTCGCCGTGGGGCTGGGAATATTTTAAAAGCCCGCCTGGCCCTGCCTCTCCCCTTCCCTATTTTTTCCCTAATTGTATTGGCACCGCACCTGGAAGGCTCCTCGTGGTGCCTGTGGTGCCAGGGCTTCTCGACGTGAACGACCGCGTCCCCGAGCCGAGAGGCCGGGGCCGGGCGGGTGCCGGGGCACCGGCGTTCAGGGAAGGCGGCGAGCGGGGCCGAGGTTTTCGCTACTTGTCCGCAAGCATGGGGAAACTCACCAGGCCAGTCCTAAGGACGGGGTTAGAGTGCCCTGTGAAAGGCAGCGGCCGTCCGAGAGCCTGCAGAGCAGCCGCCGACGGACGCGGAGCCCGGACGGGGCAGAGCCCCGCCAGTCCTGCCCTCCGAGCTCC
>VZRE01009690.1:85517-159011 GCA_013396775.1 Cephalopterus ornatus
CGCCGCTGCCCCCCCCCCCCCGCCCCGCCCGGGGCCCTGCCTCTCTCTGCACAAGTCGAGGAAACTTCGGCGCGGAGGGAAGTCGCCCCCGCAGAGGGCAGGGGCCGCCCCGCCCGCCGGCCGATCCCCGCGCCCTGCGCCCCGCAGTCAGGTGGCGGCTCCGGAGGCTCCGGCGCGGCCCCGCGGGCTGGCCCGGCCCCCACACCGCACCGGGGGCAGGACGGGACCCGCCGAGCCGCCCGCGGGGGCCCCCGCACACTGCTCCGAGGACCTGCTCCACGGGGCCGGCGCGCTACCGGGACCCCGCCGTCTGTGACCCCCCGGGAGGGCGCTCCCCAGGCGGCACCACGCGGCACGGCCATGCAGCGCCCCGGCTCGATGGTTAAGGGCCAGCCCAGGGCTGTGCAGCCCCCAAACACCCCTCAGGGGGTGGTAGCCACAGGCCCAAAGCCACCTTGCAAAGGACACGGGCCTCCTCTGAGAAGATTCCATACCAGGGACGCTGACCTTGGTGGTCACAGCACCCTGGGCATGTTGCACCTTGCAGCATCCCAGTGGCAGCAAGGCCCCTGAGGGCAAGCACACCCTGCACACCCACCCCAGTGTGCACTGCAGAGGGAAGTGCCCCCAGACGTGCCTGCTCGCCCGAAGAAAACACTGTCTCACTGTGTCCCAGAGCTGTTGACACAGAACCCAAGGCACTTAGAGTGTGTTGGTTTCCTTTGAAGCACAAAACACACTATACTTGGGATACAAGATGGGTAGGTGGAGGTGACGCAGCCCTGACCCACTTTCTGAAGCGTGCAAGGCAGTATGCTGCTCCCACATAGAATGCTGGCACACACCTCACTCCTGGGTAGCATTTTCAGAGGATGGTAGCTTGTGCCATTTGCTAATGATCCTGAGTTGCTTTGTTCAATTGAAATCTGTAGGACGTGCTACTGCACTAAGGTAGGCAGGAAAACATTGATAGAAAGGAAAAACCAAAAGGTCATCAGAAAAATCCAAAATTTTCATAGTACTCTATGGATCTGAGCTGGCAGGATGAGCAAGGATGGGGGAAGAAAAGACTTGGCAAAGTGAATCATTCAATGAAGTTATCAGCATGCAATGGCAGTTAAAAGCAAACAGAGTTCCTACCTTAAAAAATAAAGAAAACATGATTAAATTTTTCATGAACTTTTTACTGAACATTAATATTCACTTATTCTGGTCAATTTTTATTCTCTATCTTTAAAATCAGTAAGCTATAGGTCTGCTTTCATTGTAAATTCCTGGTACTGAACATGGGTGCAGAAACTGCTGGGCATGTGTCAGCCAAATCTACATGGCCAACAGTGCAGGCTTGGGCAAAATCAACCTGAAAGTTCTCACAGCCTGTGTTTATTGTACACCTGCTCATTGCGTTTACCTCATGTGCACAGCAAAGTCTGTGCTTCTAGAATGCACTGGACTCACTGTGAGCTCTGAATCTCCTGGATATATTGGACCCACTGTGTATGAGATGTGTGCGGTAAATCGAGAGCATCTGGAAGAAGTCAATCTGCCGTTCATAAGGAGATTAGTGATATGTGCGTAGTGTGTATTTGCTGGCTGTGTTGGAAACTTCCATCTTCCTTCCCTACTTGGAAGGCATTAAAGGTGACTGCAATTCCAGAACCTGTCAAGCTAAAAAAAAGGAAAAAAAGAAATCATGCGTTTTTTTCCCCGTCATGTTTTTGTTGAGCTGTTTCTTGCTTAATTCTTCTGTTCTGAATTTGCTGTCATATACTTTTGCAATCGTCAATCTGCTTTCCCCTCCACAGTAGGAGCACTGCTACTCCTGGATCTCAAACTGGACACTGCCCAGTGAGAAATGCCTGTGCTGTCCTGTGGGGATAATGTGCAGTGCAGATTTTCTGGACACTGAAGTAGCATGTTGCTGGAGACAGTCTCAGAGCTGCAGAGCAGCAAAGAGAAGCCCTATCAGTCATGAGAAAATGCCCATCATTATCTGGCAGCAGCTCACTGTGCCACATCTGCGTTTAATCAATAGTGAAACAACTTGGCATGGAGTGGCTAGTTGGAGAGGGCTGCATTTCTGGCTGCTGCTTAGCAAGAGTGAGAGCTTCTGTGTGTAGATTACAGTGATTTTAAGATCTCTGTCTCAAAGTGAGAAACTGCAGGCTACCTTACAACACTCGTCTCAGGTTAACATTGCAGGCTGTGTTTTGCACAATATGATTAAGAGGAAAAAAAATTACAAAAGTCTGGAAAACAGTGCTATAATCAACAACTGAAAGGTACTTTATATTGACATCTAGTGAGTGACGCCACCAGAAAGGCAAGCACATCTTTTTATTCTCTTCTTACTGCATCTGTAGTGACAATGTTGCTTCACACTTATTTTTACTATACTACTAGCAGTGGTGTCTGAATATTTTTAGGTACAGGGGTAGCATATTCTACAAATCACCCAGAATGTTTAATGAATATTCTGAGATCATAAGTGAAATATTTTGTATGAATTTTATAGGCCCCTATTTTTATGGCTTTGTTCATATATTTCTTTAAACTTACAGTTAGGATGGTTTCCTTAAATTTTGTGCAACTTTGCATGGACTTTTAAAAATATTTATAAGAATGTCAAAGAGTTGTTCATAAAATAATAATACGAAATAACATATTTTATGTCTGGATACTTCATTTTAACCTTTTAAAATCATGAGACACATGATTTTTCACTGAACTTTCATTTTGAAAATTTCCTCTTTATTATATCAATTTCATTTAGGAAAATCTGTGTTTATTTTCCAAAGAAGTGCAAATACTGAAACTTTATTGCCTGTAACAGTGCAAAAGGGAAAACACTTAACCTGGAACAATAAAGAGGAAGCTGAAAATAAATAGTGCAGTGCTATAACCTCTTGAAGAAAATTCAAGATCATATGCATTCTCAAAAAGTCTAAGGGGAAAAAAAAGTTCAGGGTTTTCTGCCTGGTCATTCTCCTGTTTTGGAGAAAACATGATAGATACCCACAGCTCAGTCTGAAAGTTCAAAGGTAAGCTCCCAAAAGCTGGTTTTGAGGATCAAAGTCTGGGTGTTGGTCTGAAAGGTGAAGTAGCAGGATTTGTGTGAACTGTTGGGAACAGCAGTTCACATCAATCAAAGAATTCAAGAATTACTTCAGACTGTTGACATATAGCAGACAAGGACTCTGCTTCACTATACTTTTACGTTAAGTAATCTCTACAGTCCCACAGCTTTTCCTTTCTAAGAGTCTTCTATCCCTCTAAAGACTACTTTAGATTTCCCAGCACCGGTCAGCCTTGTTTGCCCCTACCTGGGTCACTGCAGAACCCATTTTTCACAGTTTGAAGGACAATCTGACCAAAATGCCTGAATTTTCTACTGCCAGAAGGTCTCTAAAATGCTTCTCTTTCCTTATTTTCCCTTGTCTGAGATTAAGAGCCTTATGTTTCTGTTCCAGGTGTAAAGGCATTTTGAACTGGATCAGGAGCGTGTTTTTCTTTGTTTAGTTCTTTTTTTGTTTTTTGTTTTTTTCCAGGGAGATGTTTTCCCTTTAGATTTGAGATGGCATCCAGACAGGGTGGGTTCCCATTAGTAAGAGACTGAAGAGGTGGCAAGTCAGTTTTCACTGTGGCCCTTAGTGCAATGGTTTCAATTAAGTACTGGGCAGGGGCACAGTGATTTCACCCAAGTACAGTGCTGAGTGAGTGAGTAGGTTTTAGAGGCTGCTAACCCAGTAGATGGAGAGAATGGCATGCAACCTCTGTGCTTGACCAAGTTCCATTCAAACATGGGCTTCCAGAAACTTGGGAGGCAAGGGAACTGTAAGGGCCATATTGACTCAACTTAGTAATTGGTGAAACTGCCTATAAATGATTGCACTGACATGTATGTTCTTGAATTTAATTTTTTGTCTCCTGAAAGCAAGCATAAAGTGAATTGTAACTCTAATGTATTTTTACAATTCGTGTGCAGAAGAAGTTCAGGGGCTAACATACACTTATATGTTTGCTTCATTGGTACTTTCTCTGTGTATGTTCCAGCAATGGAGAGGAGAGTAACACCTCGGTAGTTTGAGCAGTCTGATTTATCTCCTTTCTTCTTGTACAAGATTTCGTTTGCGAAGCCTAGCCATGATGATAATGACTTTCTCTGTGTGCTTTCATATGTATAAAACTTAGGTTATGAAATATTTCCTGTCAGGGAGGTTACCACCAGCTCAAACCAGCTGTGCTTTGTGCCCAGTGAGATGTCTTTGATGAAGTGCTGAGAGCGTGGCCTATACAGTGCCTGCACGCATTGCACTCCATAAAATCCTGTAAACTCTGTGACTTCAAGCAAAGCAGGAGACATATCAAGCAGCAAATGAATTTGGATGGTTTTCACAAAATATTTAATATCTTTGATCACTCTTGTTTTTGAGCCCATTTCAACTCCTTACTCTTGATCAAGCACTCCAGGGGTCCTAAACTTCAGCCTGCTGGAGCATGCTGCCACTGGTGTTTTTGCACACATTTCTGATCTGTGGGGTTGGGAGGATGCTGGAGGTCCTTGCTTCCTGAACTTTCATTTCTCTGAGGGGGAAGAGAAGCTTCATAACTTTTTTCTGGCTTCAGATGATTGAATTTAGAAGTGGTGCTCACTTTACATGGTGATGCACTCTCACTATAAAAAACCTGTAGGATGATGTTATCAGCAATGAAAAATTACTGGCAGCCTGATCTGAGATGGTGTCTGGTGTTTGAACAGGAAGATAAACCTGGTAAGAAAGAGCTTGTAGAATCAGAGGATACGCAGGGAGAGCTAGTCATTCTTGGTGTGATACAAAGCACAGGGGAAAAAGCTCAGTACTGAAAATAGGGGCTTCATCAAAGAGATAATTCTGCCAAGTATACTTTTGAACTTGTTAGATACGAACCAACACGGTAAGCTCTTGGATTAAGCTATCCAATGTGTTCTGTGGCTGCAAGTCATTTGAATGATAATTTCAACATCAGCTAAACTCCCCCACCTCCTCAACAGATTAACTCTGAAATTAGAGCTATTTAGAGAAGGTTACACTGATAGCTAGGGTCTCCCCCACAGTGTTGATGCTGGGAGCAAACACACCAATATTTTTGTACAAGACCAAGATAACCTTTTCCCACTGGGATCTGTGTACAACCTTCTCATGAATGAATACATACTTGACTGGAATGAGACTAAATATTCATCCTTGAAAGATTCTAAAATATCAACAAATTTGAATTTTACTCCACATACGTTACTTCACAAATAACAAAATTCTAAGGAGCAACAGGTTTCAGCTGTGTAGGCCTATATTTTTATGGTACCAGTTAAACTTGTTCATCTCTAAGTCTGGATTCTTGATTTTTATTTTTTCAGTCATGGATTAGCCAGTTTGGAGGAGTTAAAAAACCCAGTCATTCATCTATTTTTAGAACCCAACTTTTCCTACAATACAACTTCTGGGCAGGATTTCTCACTTCCAGTTTCTGTCCAGATGTTAAATATTTGTAGCAACTGGAAGAAAAGCTGACTTCATGGTATTTCCATCAGGTTCCACTAGTGGAACAACTGGAAACCTCACGAGGAAAGCCCTTCTCTAAGTGTTCAGACTAGTTTTGCAGACTCAAGAGCTTAGGAAAGTTTGGATAAGTTTTGAGTAAGTATCAAAATATTTGGATGCTTATCAGAACTGAAACCAGAGTAAACAATATAAAGTTCATTCATCATTCTTTGTAAAAACTGCACAAGTGTAACAAAATCGTAGGATCACATAAAAATTGAAATAATTGCATGTTAATCACAATCAATTAACTTTTTCCCATTTCATAAAAAATAATATACTTCTCATGCAGAATGGAAATCAGATGCTAAACACAAGTGCAACATTAAATTAAAAGAAGGATTCAAACAGCAGTGTTGTAGTTCTATGGTGAAAGCAGTAAATATACAGATGTATAAAACCTTTCTAACTTTTAAGACAATGAAAGAAAAAATGAGCTAGAACCATGTTTGTGATTAACTAGCTGTCCACTGCCCTTCAGAAGCTTTTCACTGTGTTCAGGCTGAAACCACAAGAGTTCCACACCAATGTTTTAAGATAATACTGTAAAGTGTTGTTCTGAAGATATGAGAAAAAGTCCTTGCAATTCTAGTTTAAATAAACTATACCAAAAAAAAAAAAAGAACTATATTGGTTCAAAACTATGTGAAAATTTGACCTGCCTTTATAACTTAAATTCCATTTCCTGTTCATATGCATCATTATAAATTACAGAAGTGCATATACTGTCTGTCCCACAAGATTAGAAAGAAATTAGACAGTTTCTTGAGCCTGAAGCACAGCTTGGAGTGATACAGGTAATGCTTTGTCTGGCAGCCTTCAGCTCCCCAAACTGAACAATTAGGAACGCTTTAAAAGCTGAACTAAACAGGACAGACGCTGGTGTGAATTCAGAGTAACAATTAAACTCATGTTTTGGGCTCCCAGGGCTCATTCAGTATGAGAGCAATTAGTTAAAATAAAAAGGTGCTGATCAGAGAAAAAAAATCCAACCCTGAACTTTTGGAAGTACATTTTGAATTACCATCATCGTAATATCTGAAAGGTTGATTACACAGTATACTTGAGTGAATACATGGATTTACCATAATTTTCCACATAGAAAACAGGCAGAGAGAGAGATTAAGAGCAAAATTCCAGAAAAGTACTCACATACTAAGTGTCCAGACTAAAAATATTAGGATATTATTTTCCCTTGTGATTTCTGTGATGTATTTATAACACTTCTGAATTTTTTAGTTGTATTCCTGTTAGCTCAGGTTTTCTCATAGTAAAAACTAACAGGGAAGTGTAAATACAGCAGTTAGTAATGATTTTTTTCCAATCTAAAACACTTCATGGCAGCGGTAGTAACCAGTTCTTCAAAGCTTCTTTAAAATAGTGTTTGTCTGCCTTCAACTCCTTTCCCATGTATTGGTCTCCTTTTCTCACTAGTTGCAGGTATTGCACACAGTGAAGAGGCATATCAAATTCTAAAAATAATTGTGATTCTTGCAGGTGTATGTATAGACTTCCATCAGTGAACAGAGCTGGAACTTTGAGGTGGGTATGATGAGAACTGAAAGGTTATATCAGAACATATATTGTTATCTGGCTACTTCCTAACCACGTCCAGCTCACAGAGCTCCACTTGAAACTGGATCACCTACCTCCACAACCTCCAGTTAAGCCACCATATTTTATTCCAAGTTGACCTGACACAGATACAACATCCTGCAACTAAAGAAGAAAAAGCTGTGAGGGAAAACAGCTAATCTGAAACAGGTTATAATTTATTTACTCAAAGAAATACTGCTAGATGAGCCAAAATGAGTTCAGAATCACTAAGTTAATGCGTATTTGCCTCACCCAAACATCAGCTTTTCCATAAGATGATTTGGAATCCACATCTCTGCAGACCTCCTTGTGACTTCTTTGTATCTCTCTTTTCCTTCCACAGGCAGAATATAATTAAAAACAAAGGTAAAGAGCAGTGAAAAAAAACTGAAAAGCAAAAGCACAACCTCATTAAGAGAATGCCACTGGAACAGCAGTATGTTTATGTGATTGTGGCGGATAAGGAGAAGCTATCAGTGGTCACTTTCCGCACACCAGCTGCAAGAACAGGGGAAGGAAGTCAGCAGTGGAGAAACAGACATCAAAGCTTTATAGACAGATTTAATTTAGTATTGTCACAGAAGACCTAGTCTAGCACTGAACATGCTCAATTAATTGTGAAAGATGAGCTAGACGCATATGTTTGTGACTTACTTTATTTCTTTTTAAACACTGCTGTGACTCTCACCATAGAAACAAGACTGCATCTACTTGTACAGCAATGTGAATGTGCAGTCCCATGAATATCCCATTTAGTGAAGTGTAATTAAGACTATGTTTGTGGGATGTGCTTTTAACTTGTCATACCCCAAGTCACTTAATTTTTCTCAAATATTTAAAATATTTTAAATCCTTTGTGAAAATTTATGCATTTTCTTCAGTTTTTAGTATATAGTAAGACATAGTAAAACATCCTAAAATATAGTCTCAGGAATTGAATTAATGTAATCTTTTAGTATTACTTCTATGAGGCATGTGTTGGATGGTTATATCTGTACTTTTTTTGCTTAATTTAAGAGAGAGTGCATGAAAAAAGCAGTTGAGGTTGTATTTCTTCATGATGAGTAAATAAGACCTGGAAAATTTTGTGGGGAAGGGGAAAGAAACAAAGAATGTCTACTTCTCTAACTCAAAACTAGGGCTTGAAAAGTCACAAGAAAATATGCAAGGAGAAAAGAACATGTTTTCCACTTTACTCTGTGTGAAACTTTGGTGTTTCATTCTTACTATTAAAAAATTTTTCCTAGCCCCCTTTCCCCTTTCTTTCCTTCCTGCCTGTTCTACCTGCACCTTTCCCTTACAAATAGCTGGTGGTAAAATTGTTTCAATTTGAGATTTTAAAATAAATGTTATTCAACTTAACTCTACGTTTCCTAAATTTTAAGTGCTGTTTTTTTCATTTCTGTTTGGGAAATATGGACCAGTCCTACCCTCTGTAGAGGTGTCTCCTTTACTTTTTCCCTAGGACCTAGAGACTGTTTATTTTACTTCCCTAAGCATTAGGGATATATGGATATATTAGGGACTGCATGGATATACAACATAATCCTGCCGACTGTACCCCTGGCTGCCAGGAGGAGTTTAAGTGCAGATATAACTGGCAGTGTAATCCTCCCCCATATCACGACCCTTTCCTCAAGGCTGGGGTTAAAAAGGCACAGGACAGTGTTTACCAGTGAAGCAACTGCAGCAAGAGACAGTAGCTTACCCACAGCAAATTCCAGCCAAGGGAAGAAATCACCCATTACTGGAGCGAGGAGCAAGCTTTGCCCACAGAGCAGGACACAGGAGTAGAGGACAGATCCCACAGCACAGGAATTGGGAATTGCTTCTGTGTTCCTGTGGCTTGCTTCATATTTCAGAGATAAGGTCTAGGTAGTTGTGAGAGCTACTATTACTTACATGCTCTAAGTCTTACATTATAACACTTATTAGGGTTACTGTGCTTCTAAGATAAAAGAAATAAGCAAAATCTCAGTTAATAATATTAATTACTGACTATTTATATATATTTAATCTCAGAAATCTATTGCAATAAGAAACGCCCACTGCAAATAATGTAAATACAGGTACAAGTATAAATATTCAAGATTCACAAAGTTTAAAGGTGTTTGAATATCATTCCCATTTAACTTTCTTATTTTGCTATTTTAAATTGTTTTCTTTAGAGGTAGGCAATCATGACAATGCAAAGGCTTAAAGAGCAGATTCCAAAAAAATCTCTTGTATGAAAACTTCTGAACTTAGTTTAATGATATTTTTTGGTAAGCCCCAAAGATTAATTAAAAAAATATAGTAATTCTTTTGAAGTTCACCATTTTCATTAGAATGTTGAAACGTCTTCCTGCAGCTAACCTTTCCCTAATCTATCCTGAACATACTTATTTATTTTTTTAAATAGAAAAGGAAATTCAGACAGTTGAATGTTAGTGCTGCTTATTAATTTCACAACACTGATATTGTCAGTAATTTATTAAACTAGAGGTATTTGGCAAACCAGTTAATGACTCAGTAGCTCAAATATGTCCCTAAAGCAATGATCTCATATACAGATTCTTTTAAGACCTAAGTTACAGGAGTCTAGTTCTCAGTGACTTGGTTTCACCATCATCACATCGTAGCTCACATCCGCCTTGGGATCTCTTTTTAAAGTCTCAGCAGAGAAGTGCATGGGACCGCAGTGAGGGCCAACGTCTCTCTTATGGCAGGTGTACACCATTCCACTTATGGACAAGACATGTTAGCTCTATGCCGTGGGAACACAGCAATGTCTACCCCAAAATCCTTCTGTGAAAAGGTCAGCAGCACTGGAATCTCACTTTCAAATACCTGCCTTTGGACATATAAAGTCATATGCTGGAAATATTAATGTGTTCGTAGACTTATTCTGCGTATCATTAAATGAGCCTACATTTAGATATTCAGAGTGGGTGTTCCTCTGGGTGCTGTCCTTTCTCTCTTCTTGCGAAACATGCTTTCTCGCTGTCTCCTCTCTGCCCTTATTCTCTCATGCCTTTTTGGAGGATGATGAAAAAGGAAACAGCACAAAGGCTTCCTAATCATTTTTCTGTCCTCTAAGCATGTAGTGCTCCACCTCCACCTTCTCCTTGCCCAATAATAGGCAACTGGATCCACCCTCTACTGGAATTTCACACAGCATCTTAGCGAATAAGGCATATGTAAACAAAGGAGTGCAAACCCATAACCACTACTGAGGAAGAAGGGTGAGTGTATGAGGTGAGAGAAGACAAACATCTATAGGGTGATTAAGAAGATCCAGAAAATTTTGGGAAGTGTTTGTTCCTTTGTGCTTCTTGATGCACAGCATGCGTAGGCCCCTAGATATGTGTTGCTGTGTTTTTCCCATGGCTTTCCTGAGGAAGTGGAGATGTGCTGGAGGAGTGTGTCTTTTGGGTTCCAGTTCAGCTCTCTCATAATGTGCCATGTGGAAAAGGGAAGGGGAAGATATAAAAGCCTGAAAACATCCTTTAACCAAGTTTAGCTGGTGAGTAAGAGAGGTGGGAAGTTCAGAAGGAAGACGCAGGAAAAATGTTAGAACCATTGAAAATTAATTAGTAGAAGAAGACTGGATGGATAAACCAAATAAGTACTGAAGAGGCATAGGCAGGCCCACATAATGGAGAGAACAAATAGAAATACTGCTAAAGAGCAAAAAAATGGCAAGACACATTGTAGTGAGAAGAGGAAAGAGCGGAAGATGATAGAAGGAGATACAGAAGGAAAACAATACATTAAATTGGAAAACTTGAAAAACTTTAAACATATGAAATAAGCATTAAGTGTATTAAAATTATTAACTCAAGAGGAAATGGGTGTGGAAAAGATGTTGAAAAAACTTGGTCTTAGAGTTCATACCCTGGAAGCAAGTATTTTTGTAAATATTTTAACAATGGAACTGCAAATGCACTTTTCAGAGCACTGCTTTTAGGTATCACACATGTGAGAATGTGTGTGTAGAGATAATGCTCACTATACTAAATATTATAAGGATGAACAATCTAAATCATTAAAACCCAAGAATTTACAATCATTACATTCTTCCTCCATTCTCATTCTTTTTTTTTTTTTTGTGAACTTGAATGCAGACATCCATTAAGCTAGTGAGGAAAATGGAGCTGAATTTGATCTAGTCTGCCTGGAACGGCTCCCAACAGTATTTGATTCAGTAGTCAGCAAGATTTAAATGGAACTGGAGAGTTTCCATAAATAACCAGCTCACATTCAGAAAAGTCCTAACACCCCAAATTCATATGAAGTCAGTAAGAAGAGTATCTATTAAGCTCCTATCCCAATTTTCTCCCTTTATCTTGTATCAGAAGAACTTCCTCTATCATTAAAAGCAATCTCTAGACAAAAACTAAGGGTTTTTTTCTGAGTTATCATAACTAAATAACTCGTATTATTGTCAAAGACAAGAAGAATCATTGTGATGTCTCCAGTGATGGTTATTGATGATAGTCTCTTGAAACTGCACTATTGTTCTCAATTTCTTTACTCTCAGTAATTTATCTGTTGTGTTGGTTTTTTGTTTTTTTTGGTGGGGTTTTTTTTCCTGGCAGCTGTTACTACTTAAGCTTCTGAAAATGTAACTAAAAGAGTATAATAGTAACTTAAAACATCATCAATTTAGCTGTAATGTTGGATCTCAGGACAGGTTACTGATTTCAACAAGTACTTATAATGCAATCAGCAGTGGAAATAATTTGAAATTGCTCTGCCTTCACAAGCAGAGCTGATTGCCCCTGGGGTTAAGGGAAAGGTTCCCACTGACTTCAACAGGCTTTGGATTAAGCTGTGAATAAGGATCTGTGCAGGGTAAATACCGGTGACAGATCTGGGGCTTTGCCAGATAAACACAGAAAGGGAGACAGGGAATTTCAGAATGCTTCATTCCTGGAAGAGATGAGACTTTCTATCCTTTGTTTTTTAGCTTCAATTGTTCCCCATCCAAGAAAAAAGGTCAGGAGGAAAGAAACAGGAGAAAAGACTGAATTTTTCTTTTACTCTCAAATCTTCAGCAGAATGTGAGTACATTCAATAAGAAACCATTCTGTTTTCAAACACTCTTTGCTAACAATCAAAATATAGGAAGGTATGACCTGGTCAGTGTGGACCATGGGCAATTCTTATAAACAAGGTTTTGGGTTAAATGTCAGAGTGTACACTGGAGAATTCCGTTCCCCATCAGCATCTATTTTCTAGTTGTTTGAAAATAGCCTAACGATTAATACTGTGACATCCTCTTCAATACAATATGCGACATTACCCCTCCCTTTCATCCAATTTTGGAATATTAAGAGCTAAGGAATACTCCTTTATTGAATGCTCTTTTTAATGAGATTATAGCAAGACATCCCTTTAAAAGCTGTTTTTGTGTGGGGACACAGCAAAAATTCCTATTTTTATTGAGCAATGTTTCTCTTAATTTTCCACTGGTTTTCCTATTTTTAAATAAGTAAAGTGATGAAGTGATAATGCTTTCTGAATTATACTAGATTTAAAAGTTATTACAAAGGGGGGGGTAACACCTTGAAAATAAATAACTTACATACTAGACCAGAATTAAACACACTGATTTATTTTCAAAGACATGTAGATGTGGCACTTAGGGACATGGTTTATTGATGGACTTGGCAGTGTTGCGTTAATGGTTGGACTTGATCTTAGAGGTCTTTTCCAACCAAGATGATTCTATTATTCTATGACTCTATACGTTGGATATGTATTAAAATCATCATATGAGGCACTGCAAGCACTTAAATATTACATTCTTTAGATCATCAATGGATTAATCACTATTTTTGTCTTCAAGCACTTTCTGCTCAAGCCGACATGCAGAAAAAAAGCAACAAATGTGAGCACTGTATTAAATTTATTGTGACACACTGGTGTTTTTAAGAAATAAAAAATAGACCATTTTTGCCAGAAAACCAGGTTTGAGCAAAGACTGATGCAGGGAAGCAAGTTCATAAAGACTGTGAATTTCCAGCACAGGGGGAAAGCATTTGTCCTTTTCTTAGCCAGAAAGCACATTCATCTTTCCCAGCGTCAGCAGTGCAAATACGTGCAATTTACACGTTATTGTCTAAGCTTCAGAAAAAAATGTTGCCCTCGAGGCTTTCTTCCTCAGAAAATACAAAGTTAAGCTTCCCACTAACATTTTTTTTTGTTGGGAATCACATAAAAGCAGTTAGGAAGCAGAATTAAAAAATCCCTTGACTGTAGCTCATTCACCCCACCCCCGAGCCCAGACTTAGCAGGAAAATAATTTGGTGATACAGTAGGCTTTCCTTATCATGGCATGCCTAAAAAAGTCATCTTGACAATTAGATTGTTAAAGCATGGGGCAAAATTCAGTGCAATTTTAGTTAATAACACAAAAGTTGTTGCAGGTAAGTGGGATGCAAAATTTCATAGTCTACTTTAGTTAGTAAATGAAACCAAGTATATCAATGAGCCTTGATGAGATTGCAGGCCCTCTGATTTGGGTCTCTTTTAGCATGGAATAGGTTTTTCTTTAAATGCACAATAGATTCAAATGCCTGAGCTTTTGGGTTTATTTTCCCTTGAAGTAATAGTTCCTTGGCACCTGACCATACTTTTTCTGCTTGATTTGCATTAAGAAACAGCAGGACGGTGTGAGTAGTTAGTACAGAAGACTTCCTCTTCAGATAAAATGTCATGCATTATGACCAAAATATATTCATATATATCCTATACACACTCATATAAATGTGTGTGTGCATATGTTGAGTAATAATTAATTTATTGTCTGCATGGGGACTGAAAGAAACTGAGAACTCCTAGATGAACACTGAAAAGAAGTTTTGTATTCTGAAAATAACACAGAAGAGCAATCATCTTGCTAATATATGTTTTGCTCAAGTAAAGTATTACCTTAATAAAGGAGCTAAGAACCCACTTGTGTCTATATAGTTGTAAATGTATTCTAGTTTATTATTTTATCTCTAGCTTATGATAGCATTACTCATTTGAATTACAGATGTAATAAAAACTAGTCCTGCACAGCCCAGTGAGTAAAATCACCAAGACAACAGTTAAGATCTGGAATCCAAATGAGGGTAACAGTGTCTAACCAAAAATCTATGTTCCCTCAGTTACTGCTTTATTTATGTATCTTTGCTTGTACTTCAAGCTGCTTAAACCATGGAAAATGCAGCCTTTTAGTCACTCCTCTCACAGCCATGATGCACTAAAATTTCAAAATTGTTTTCTGTTTGAAGGATGCAGGACTGGCCCCCCATGGTGTTGGTACCAACAACAGAAAGAAATGGCCTGGAAAAATTTTTGTACCCATGCTATGGTCTTCCCTCAAACACACATCCTGTCCTCTTCACAAGGACATACTGCCCTTCCTCTCCTGATCCTCACTGTGCTGTGAAGACCCCAATCCTGCAGACTCCATCACATCCCTACTAACAGCACCGTTCCCTGTGGTGCTCAGGGCAATGCAAGAGGATACCAACTTAAATCTTTTCTTTTCCCAGTCTGCTTTCCTCCTTGTTTTATTCATAAAGCAAATGATTTCCCATACTATAATTTTTTTGAGACCACAGCCTTTTACATACATCTCTTTTCCTTCACACACCCTCCATCCCAGACTGCCTCACTGCATCTACAAACTCTGCAAGTGGATTTGTTAAATGAGGGAGGCAAGCTGGCACAAGCCAGCTGAAAGGCAGCTGGCAGAATTTCACTAATCTTTTTGTAGACAAGGTTGTATTAATGTGGCTTGGAAACCCACAGAGGCAATCCCTCATCCTGGCTCTGAAACCTGTGTGGGTAGCCTACTTAACACCGATACCAGGGGAGCATCCAGCACCTGTGCTCAGACATTTAAGAAAGAGGAGTTGCTGCTAGGGGAAGGAAGAACAGAGGAGGAAAGTAGAAGGGGACATTACCTGGGACATGGGTGGAGACGCTCTTTGAAGGAGGTGCCCCAACAATGAGTGAGTTATGGCTTTGAGGGACTTCAGCTTTGGACAACCCATGTCAGAGCAGGGACACCCCAGATGGCCTATAGTGTGTGAGTGACTCATGCTGGATGGCAGTGGAGTGGAGCAGAAAGAGTAAGTAAGGAGTGTCAGAAAGTAACCAGTATTCAACAATGCCAATTTCATGCAGTGCCCTGTTGTAAAGGTACTGAGACAGTATCAGGAACAGTGTGGCCAGCAGGACCAGAGAAGTGATTCTCCCCCTGTACTCAGCGCTGGTGAGGCCACACCTGGAGTTCTGTGTCCAGTTCTAGGCCGCTCAGTTCAGGAAAGATATTGAGGTGCTGGAGCAGGTCCAGAGAGAGCAATGAGGCTGGTGAAGGAACTTGAGCACAAGTCCTGTGAGGAGAGGCTGAGGGAGCTGGGGTTGTTTAGCCTGGAGAAGAGGACGCTCAGGGGAGACCTCATCACTCTCTGCAACTACCTGAAAGGAGGTTGTAGCCAGGGGGGTGCCAGCCTCTTCTTCCAGGCAACCAGCAGTAGGACAAGAGGGCACAGTCCAAGCTCTGCCAGGGGAGGTTTAGGTTGGATATTAGGAAGAAATTTTTTACAGAGATTTTTTACAATCAGACATCCCTGAAGGTTTTTAAGATGAGACTGGATGTGGTACTTAGTGCCATGGTCTAGTAACCATGGCAGTGTTGGATCAAGGGTTGGACTTGATCTCAGAGGTCTTTTCCAACCCAGTCAATTCCATGATTCTATGATTCAATGCAACAGGTGATGAAAATGAAAGGAGTTGAAACCAGGAAGAGTAGAGAAGTGATATTTGACTGAAGCTGAACCCAGGAAAGGTGTATCACTTGGTGTTTGTTTAATTGTTAAAAAATTTTCTGGATCAATTATTAGAAGGTTATGTTAAAAAGAATAAAAAAATATAATTCATAGAATAATTGAATGATTTGGTTTAGAAGGGACCTTAAAGACTGTCTCTGCCCATGGCAGGAACACCTTCCACTAGACCAAGTTGCTCAGAGCCCCATCCAACCTGACCTTGAACACTTCCAGGGATGGGGCAGCCACAACTTCTCTGGGCAACCTGTTCCAGTGCCTCACCACCCTCACAGTATTTTTTCCAAATATCTAATCTAAACCTGCCCCCTTTCAGTTTAAAGCCATCAACCCTTGTCCTATCACTACATGCCCTTGTAAAAAGTCACTCTCCAGCTCTCTTGTAAGCTGCCTTTAGATATAGGAAGACTGCTGTAAGGTCTCCTTGAAGCCTTCTCTTTTCCATGTGGAACAACTCCAAATCTCTCAATGTGTCTTAACGGGAGAGAGGCTCCAGCTCCCTGATTATCTTCATCCTCCTCCACTGGAGTCACACCAACAGGTCCATGTCCTTATTATATTGGGGGTCCCAGAGCTGCACACAGTACTCCAGGTGGGGTTTCACAAGAGCAGAGGGGCAGAATCACCTCCCTTGACCTGCTGGCCATGCTGCTTTGGATCCAGCCCAGGACATGGTTGGATTTCTGGGCTGCACGTATTGCTGGGTCATGCTGAGTTTCTCATCCACCAACACCCCAAAGCCCTTCTCCTCAGAGCTCCTCTCAATTTGACACTGTTTTATCTGCAACAGCTTTGGAGTCCCCATCTTGTATTTATAAGCCACTGTAAATAATGTCTTCCATCTTACCCTTCTCACATGCAAGAATGCTCCTCCCAATTTGAAAATAAGCCCAAGCATTTTTCAAAAAGTTCCAGGTACAATTGTGACCTTAACTAATTCCACTAAATAGAAATGCTGGGAGTGGCTAACTCACTGCTGATTTTGTTAACTGTTTTCATACTACTGATAAACATGTTGAGTTTCACATACTGAGAAAACACAGGCAAAATCTTCCTCCATGCAAACTGAGGCTTATTTTCATGAAAAGCCAGTTACATTTATATGTACATACATATAAGCATCTAAACCGAAATTCCTATTATGCAATTGGCATTATCATGTTTATTGGACATTTTTGAAAATAATGAGAAGTCTTTTTAACTAGTATGGCACTTTAATGGTGAGATGTTAAGTGAATAATTAAATTCAATACCAAAGATCTTGATATATAACTCCTGACATATCCTGTTATAAGCTTTAAGGTAGGAAACTGCAATTTCCCAGTGCAAACACTTTATTTTAGGCTTAATCTAATCAGAATGACTGTAAATCAATGATTCACAAGGTTTATTTGTACACCCTTATTATGATATTGTTCTTAGAGTCACATAGTTCCCTTTATACCAGAAAAAACTATTCTAAAATAATTGATAGTCTATGGTTTGCCAGTATTTCTTCAGAATATCCTTTCAGTGCTGTCTGCAGAGAAATAAAGAGACTAGACTTCCCTCAAGTGGCCACCAAATGACTGAAGGGAAAACTTTTTGTAATGGTTGTCATGACCATTTATAATATTTGTTAGCTTGTCATCCACTCCTACAGTGGATTTTACAGAATTACTGGAAAAGAGAATAGACCACAACTTAATTCAATCACAGCAACCAAAGGATGGAAACAGACCCCACACAACTGCTGTATTTCTTTTCTCTCTTAAGAATGATACTGGCACCTAAACAAAGAAAATTTGAGGAGGAGAAGGAATCTGGCTTTCATTTTTGGAAAGTATAACAGTAAGCCAACAATATGTCTATGGAGACAATAACATATCCATCTCAGCAATGGCTTTGGCAGTCATTCTTTGTTCTCAATTTCCTATTACACAGTGTGGGAACTCAAGGTACAAATGCTCTCTCCACCTTGTCCTATCTTCCTTTCCCTCTCCTCTCCTAAATAGTGAATGAATCCTCAGCCTTCAGGAACATTATTCCCTAAAAGAAGTTATGCATCATCCAGACTGGGCTTCTCTGGCTCCTTTCCCCTCACTGCTTCTAGGAATTTGAATGGTTTTCTGAGTTGTCCTATTATGATCAAAGAGACTTGTTTTCACCTTAGCACAGCACCAGCTCATTTAAATACCAAGTGGGATTCCATCCCATCCTTCATGGAATTATATCCACCTTCCTGGCTAGAATCTGCTCCTGCAATCCCATGAGGCAGGGATTGTAACAGGGCTTAAATCTTCACTTTACTTCTTTCGATACTGAATCTCATTTCCTTCATCACTTGGAATGCATATTACTTAATCTTTCTCTCTACCAAGTGTATTTGTAGCATGTTGGTTGTAGGTTTTTAACTGTATGTGGCAATCCTGCCACATTTACTGAAAGCTTCATGGACAGCTGTTGAACTCCATCATGGGATCTCAAGACAGCCCACACTTTTGTGGTGGATCTGGAAGGGGTGTAGTGAACATCCCAAAAAGACCTTTTACCTGTACTAGCATACTCAAACACAAACTAGAACCTGATGACTAAGAAGAAAGGTCATTAGATCTAGGTAAATTAGAAAAAAAATTAAAGCATTTGAAGATGCTTCTCCCTTGCTAAGGTTGCTTGCTTTAAGTAATGATGCAATCTTCACTTTCTTCCTTCAAGTTTTCTGGCCTGAGACATCCTGGCCAAGACAAGAAGTTAAGATGCCCCCTTTTCTTGTCACAATCACCTCAAGAAAACACACAGCACCAAGCACTCTTGGGAAATCAGAGCACCTTTCTTATACATATGCATCTGTATGATCTATAATTCAGAAGTTATATTTTTTTTCAAGGTCTGAAAGTATTAATGGGACACGGTCTTTACTCTCTACAGGTCTTTCCAGAGGTAATGGGATGGCAGGCTCATGCATATAATCTTCCACCATGTGGTTTAAGAGACTAGAGCTATGATTTTTGAAGGAAAGTCTGTATTACCCTTCCTTCTAGGCTAAACTGTTGGTATTGCCTTTCTCTTGAGATTCATTTTCTTGACTGTTGCTTCAGTCTAGTTGATTGCAGGAGAGCTTCTAAAACTTTTGTGCTTCCTTCCAAAGTCTTTTTTTATTTTGTCAGATGACAAATTAGCACATGGTAACAGAATATTTACTAGACTTCATCCTGTCACTGTAGGAAATTATGTTTCTGTTTTCTCTGTTGTGTGCTAAGATTGTGCCTTCTGTCTGGATGCCCTCTGCACATATTTGTCAACAGGACCTGAACTCTCCCCTTTGTATGAGCTACAGAATACATCTGAGTATGGTATTGATGAGTGTTTCTATCTTGTCTTTTACCAGCCACATCAGCAAGAACCCTCCCTCCAACTTTAACTGGAAATACATCAAGGATATAGCTGAGAAATATCTCCAGTTTCCGTTATGAGAAGTGGAAACCTGTTGATAGTAAGGTTTCCAGCTGAAGGATGGTGAAACCAACATGCAAACTCTTTAGAGACCACATTTGCCCACTGAGCAGACATACATCTAATGAAATGTGTGAAATATTTCAAGGATGAGATACAGAGGCTTGTCTTTCTGGCCTTTTTGAGGACTATGACCTTGAAACACAAACAGTTTTCTCTGCAGTAAGTGGAACTACTACTGAAGCTGAAAGATGCTGGGAGAATATGCCAGAATAAACATTTTTTTTTTTTAAATAGATACTGAATTGTTGGACAAGTCAGGGTGAGAATCACCAATAGCAGTACTTGACATTTATATCTGACACAGAACACTCATCAAGTAAGATAAGATTTCAGTTCATGAATGGGTTAGCAAATGGTTGTCTGGCTGCATTATAATCCACTGCTAGAAAAAGCCATTTTTCCAAAAAACTAATTCATAGAAACACAGAATCATTTAGGTTGGAAAAGAACCCTTAGATCATTGATTTCAACCATTAACCCAGCACTGCCAAGTCCACCACTAAACCATGTCCCTAAACGCCACCTGTGCATGTCTTTTACATGCCTCCAGGGATGGGGACTCCACCACTTCCCTGGGCAGCCTGTTCCAGCATCTTACAAGCCTTTCTGTGGAGAATTTTTTCCTAATATCCAATCTAAACCTCCCCTTATAAAATTTGAGGTCATTTCCTCTTGTCCTGTCACTAGTCGCCTAGGACAAGAGAGCGACCCCCACCTCACTACAACCTCCTTCAGAAGATCTCCCCTTAGTCTCCTTTTCTTCAGGCTAAACCACCCCAGCTCCCTCAGCCAGTCCTCATAAAACTTGTGCTCCAGACCCTTCACCAGCTCTGTTAGCCTTCTCTGGACTCTCTCCAGCACCTCAATGTCTTTCTTGCAGTGAGGAGCCCAAAACTGAGCACAGGATTTGAGGTATGTCCTCATCAGTTGCTGAACACAGGGGGATGATGACTACCTGGCCCTGCTACACTGTTGCTGATACAAGCCAGGATGTCCTTGGCCTTTTTGGCCACCTGGGCACACTGGTGGCTCATGTTCAGTGGCTGTCGCCCAGCATCCCCAGGTCCTTTTCTGCTAGGCAGCTTTCCATCCCCTCTTCCAGCCCTCTTCCAGCATGTAGTGCTGCATGGGGTTGTTGTGAGTCAAGGGCAGCACCAAACACTTCGCCTTGTTGAACCTCATACCACTGGCCTTACCCCACTGATCCAGCCTGTCCAAATCTCTCTGTAGAGCCTTCTTACCCTCCAGCAGGTCAACATGCCTGCCCAATTTGGTGTCATCCTGCAAACTGACTGAGACCATACTTGATCCCCTCATCCAGATCATCAGTAAAGATATTAAACAGAACCATCCCCAAAACTGAGCTGTGGGGAACACCATTAGTGATAGGCCACCAGCTGGATGTAACTCCCTTTACCATCCAGCCAGTTTTCTTACTCCTCCAAGTTGTAAGCAGCCAGTTTCTCCAGAAGAATGCTGTGGCAGACAGTGTCAAAGGCTTTAATAAAGTCCAGGTAGATACATCCTGGGCATCTCCAGCCTTTCCCTCATCTACTAAGCAAGTCACTTTGTCAGAGAAGGAGATCAGCTCAGTCAAACTGGACCTGCCTTTCATAAATCCATGTTAGCTGAGTCTCTTCGTTGTCCTGCACATACCATATGATGGCACTTGAGATGATCTGCTCCATGACCTTCAGCGAACCAAGGTCAGGCTTACAGGCCTGTAGTTCCCTAGATCCTCCTTCCACCCTTCTTGTAGATAGGTGTTGCATTCGGTAAACTCCAGCCAACTGAGACCTCCCCAGTGAGCCAGGACTGCTGGTAAATGATGGAAAGTGGCTTGGTGGGCACTTTTACCAGCTCCCTCAGCACTCTTGGGTGGATCTCATATGGCTTCATAGACTTGTGTGTTTCCCCTTGGATTAGAGGGGCTTCATTCTGTTCTCCATCCCTGTCTTCCAGCTCAGGGCACTGGCTACCTCAAGAACCATTAATCTTACTATTAAAGCTAAGGCTAAGAAGGCATTAAGTACTTCAGTCTTTTCCTCATCCTTTGTTACTGTGTTTCCCCCCACATCCAATAAAGAATGGAGATTCTCCCCAGCTGTTCCGTTGTTGAGGATGTATTTATAGAAACATTTTTTATTGTCTTTTATAGCAGTACCTAGAGTAAGTCCTAGTTGGCCTTGCTCTCTGCATAACCTCACAACATCCTTGTAGTCCTCCTGAGTGACCAGCCCCTTCTTCCAAAGGTCATGAACTGTCCTTTTTATTCCTCCCTGAGTTCCAGCCAAAGTTCTCTGTTCAGCCAAGCTGATCTTCTTCCCCACCATCTCATCTTTCAGTCCACCAGAAGAGTCTGCTCCCGCACCTTTAAGATTTCTTTCTTGAAGAATGTCCAACCTTCCTGGACTCCTTTGCCCTTCAGGACCAACTCCCAGTCAACCAGTCTCCTAGACAGACCAATGTCTGCCCTCTGGAAGTCCAAGGTGGCAGTCTGCTGACCCACTCCCTACTTCTCTGAGAATCTAAAACTCTAGCATTTTGTGGTTGCTGTGCCCAGGATGCCTCAGACCATCGCATCTCCCACCAGTCCTGCAAAAACCAGGTCCAGCGGAGCACCTATTCTGATTGGCTTCGTCAGCTGTGTCAGGAAGTTTTCCTCCACACACTCCAGGAACCTTCCAGACTCTTTCCTCTCTGCTGTGTTGTATTACTAGCAGACATCTGGTGAATTGAAATCCTCAATTACCAAAATTAAAAATAAAAAAAAAAAAAATTCTTTGTCAATACATCAGCGTTCAGAATTAGAATTTAAATTTTTAATTCTCCCCTAAAAGGGCCTTATGTGATGGGCCATTTTTCATTTATTGACATTACAGAGCCATATGAAACAATTTATAAAGTGCATTTCATCACTCAAGCACCAAGTTCTTAAAGGTGACAGTATTTCACTTTCCAATAGATGCTTTGTCAAATATAACTTTTGTAAGTAGCTATCATTCCCTGTCCATATTTGAAGCCTTCCTTTACTTTTTTTCCTCCTAATTGCTCCAAGTCAATCCTTCTGACATTTGTGTTCCTTTCCTTAGTGGGCATAAGAATTTCAAAGCTGAGGCTTTCCAGTCCAAAATATTTTTATACACAGTTCAGTAGTTTGTGGAGCACATTTTAAGATATGGGAAAGGAACCTAACAATTAACACATGTAGACATAACTGTGGTTTTTTACAGTAGGTGGAATGGGGAGGTGCTCCTTTCCATTAATTCATCTTGACTCACGCTGTTCCTCCTTTTGCTGAAACTTTTTTTAATAATAGGAATTTCCTTTGGAAGAGCTTACAGGTGGCTGTAGTCCTCACTAGTTGGCCATACTATTTTAGATCTTTTTTTGTTTACTGAAACTGCTTGCCAGTTTGCAAGTGATTTGCAGTTTTTTCCACTATTGAGAATGCCTGGTGCAGTCTATTTCATATAGACATGTACTGCCTGGCTTCCATTAGAAATATAATTCATAGAGGTCAGAAAAATGTTGTAATTACTGTATTGATTCCATTGCACTTCACTGGACCCATAAGATTCATGTGCACATCTTGTTTTTCATTTACTTCTTTGCTTTATTGTAAAAGACATTTATTTGGGCTAGATGCAACTATCAATCTATACCAGCTCATTAATGCAGCAGCTGCAAATTAAAAATGTTTCACAATATTATTCACGAAGATTTGATAGGAAAAAAAAAGAGGGAGATTAAATATAAGGATAATTCCAGAGGTAAAGATTACTCCCTAAAAATTATTAAAAAAAAGGACATAGGCCTTCTTTGCACAGAGAGAGTGTTGCACTTCATCAAGTGAGGTAACTGGTGGATCATACTCTAGCACTGAGCTGCTAATACTGAAATAATGTACATCCATCTGGAGGGAAGGGTCCCTCCAGATGCTAGTAAAAAAGCCTACTGATGCTCCTACAAGGATTTATATTGATGTAACTCCTTACACAGTTTTGTCAAAACAGAAATCATACAGATCCAACACTAAGGTGTCACTGAAAAGCTATTGCCAAATACTATCTAAATTACCCAAATCAGCTACAAATCCAGCATTACTGGATTTGACCTAGCAGCTATTCAATAAAATCCAGAGCCAGGACAACAGATACACTGTTCCTCCCAATATTAAAGTGTGTGAAACTGTATATAAAATGAAGATACTTGAAAGAAAAAGCTGTACTATTGTCTTTCATTAACAAGGCTAGAATTGTTAGAGCCCTCAGCACCACGATTTAATTAAAGGGATACAAACAGGCAGTCATACAATAGGAAGAGACTTAAGGAGCAGCATAGAGTCAGTTTTAAGGAGGGACTTCTTTTTCCTGCCTAATTTACTATTTCCAGTTATTGTTTACAAATCTTTCATGCGAGAGCTGTGCTGTTAATGAAAGTATTTGTGTTTACTGCTTTTTACAGTTTCCTTGAGATCTGACACATCATTTATCTGGAACTAATAACTATAATACTAATACAGTGGTTATAAAGAGAAGGCTGCAGTCCAGACAAAGCCAGTTAAACTCAACTTTAATCAAAGGCTGGCAAATAAAGACTAAAGTGCAAATAAAAGGCTCCACTGAAAAGTAAAGCATGTCTTTAAACATAAGTACAGCTGAGAATTACAAAATCTAGCAGAATTATAGGCAGACTGATTTGTTTGGTTAGTTTGGTTTGTGGTTTTCTTTTGTTCTTTTTTTTTTAAATTTAATCTTTTATCTTCCCCACTTCTTCAGGTAACAGTAAAATTATAATTAAAATTCATCTTTTCACACTTAAAAAAAGAAAAATCCTTTGCACTAGAATTAAACTACATTCTATGCCTAACAGGTGTTTAGGCAACTCTTGCAGACTGGATACAGCTTCAGTGGTTTGCAGATCCAATCTTAATTGCTGATGGCAAACCTGGAACTGAAGATTAGAAAAATGCTTTAAGAAATTTTGCCTCCCTAGGATAAAGATAGCTTTGACAGATAAACGTTTCTACCTCTATGCAGAGATGCAAACTAGAAGGAAAAATAGTGCAGCTTGTCATGGGAATACCTTGTCTGGTCTTTGCTACACTGGCTCACTTCGCTTCAGTGACTTTGTATGGAATTTCAGCTGCATTGTGTTTGAAAACTGCATTTAGCTGTAGTGTATCCATATGAATTAAAAATTACTTTTATTAGAATTACTGGTTTAGCATAAGTTTTACATTGGTATTGAAGTATGAAAGCTCATAAAGTCTCTTCCTTCAAGACACAGTTCTTTTAAAAAAACTTTATTTCAAGTGCAGCCAATTCACATGAAAATTTTACTTTAAAAGTACCTAAATATAAAAGAGAAAACACTTGTTCCATTTCTGCTAGAGGGATCTACTACAGAAATATAGCTGATACCAAACACTTCTCTACATATGATTTATTAGTAATGTTTCTGCACGCACCCTTTCAAAAACAGGAAACATTTGGGCAGACTAAATTGAATTTGGTATGGCTCCAAAGGTGCTTCAGTGCACAGTGGTTTCAAAATTGAACAATTATTGTACAGCATTAAAAATGCTATTTTGAACTGAAGGGAAAGAACTAGAACATGATCAGTGACTAAAGTATCTGTCCTAGTGGAAAATGCAGATTTAATGTATTAAAAATAACATTCCTAAAGTAGGCTCTTCTCCAGTAAAGGGCATCACCAAAATGCTTAGTTTGATGGACAAAGGAGTAATTGAGGACACTGTTACTCCACTGTTCAGAGAAACCTGTCTAATTAAATGATTTAAGCATAATCTGACTACTTAAACAGTAATATACACATACCAATATTTTAATAAACCCAGGTCCAGAAAGCACTATAAACTAATTGTTGCAACCATTCACAGTACTGCTGGCAGAAAGGCAACCCAGCACAGGCTTCCATTGCTATACTAGCACTCCTAACCTTAGGCCAGGAGGGATAACCAGGCAATGCCGAAACCCAAGCTGCCACAATTTTGCTTTAGCAGTATTAAGGTAATTCTGGTTACTTCTACTGCAATAATGCTCCCCACTTAAAGCTAAACAGCCTTCAGAAGTATGCTCCTGCTTTGCGCATGGAAACAGAGAGCTCTCTTTTTGCTTTATCAGTTGGTCTAAATATTTGGGATTTCAACAGCATGGAGAGTGGGAAAATTATATTTACACTACCCACCTCCAAGCACTTAACGTACTTCCTTCCCCCTCCTTGTCTTCAGTGTCTGCCTGGTTTACATTTGCAGCAACTATAGCACCTCTCTCTCCTCTGGGAACAAAACACCAGAAACAGCACATCACCTCTAGCTTTCTGATAAGCGGCAAGGAAACAGGATATAAATTCACATGACAAGTACTCAGCTAATCATTTTTCGTAAGTGATAGTGCTATTATATTAGATACTAAACAGGGAAAATATGTGTACAAACAGAGCCATTAATCTACTTCAAGTCATTCACAGAGAAAAACTTTAAGGATCAGGTTCTTATTTACTTAATTGATTTTTATTCTCCACGTTTGTGCAAAACTATGATGTAAGAAGACAAAATCAACAGTTCTGGTGAAACAACTGAAGAGAGATGTCAGAGAATACCAGAATGCAAAAAATTTATATACAGAAAGCTATCAGTGTCATCAAAACTAACACCGAGATGATAAACGTTAATATTCAACCAGGAGGCTGCCTTTAGAATGGACAATGTTGGATTAATAACTATGAAGACACCAGAGTTTACAAATATATTGCTTTCCCTACATACACTTATAATTCCAATTCTCATAGACCACACATACCTGAAGCTTACTCAACTTGTCCCAGGAACTGTAGGTCTGTATGGAAGTTGCTCCCCAGAACAATTCTTCACCTGGGCAGAGAGGTAATTTAAAATGAACAAGCATCTGCCTGGTATTTTGTAAACAGAGATGTTCTAATAGTACATATCAAGGAAATGCAAAGGTTTTGCTTTTCTATGGGCATTTTAGAATGCGATATGATGATTCTAAAGTTTTATTCTGTACTGTATCATACTATCATACATGGAATAATTAACTCCACCTACTTGGGTATAAGAGGAAATGCAAATAAAATCTTTAATTCTTGATTGGTGAAAACATGCCATAAATTCCACACAGCCCCATACTGTGTTCCATCAGCAGAATTTACACTATGGCCTTACAATGTACCCTTTTCTTATACACGCAGTATGTTTAATACAATCGGATCTTATGACATGTCACTGTGTTTTTCACTATAGCTACTTCTCCTCAGTGAAGTTCCTAGTCATGAAAGAGAAACTGAAGGGTAATTAAAACTCCCACTTATTTGGTGCGTTCCAAAATAACTGTTACAGCTGCTGTCATTCTCTTTATGTTTCTGTGTATCTGTCCAGAGCTGGTGTGTTAAAAAGATGTAACTTTAATACTGACATTCTAGAGACTTAAAGAGGTTTAATCCAAAATTCCTTATTTCACTTGGACAATACAATTTGTCCTATTACACTCACTTACTTGTTTACATACAATTTGTTTTTCATTTGATAATTTCCACAGTGCATGGTAGTACAAAGCCTTAATTTGTAACACTTTGTGCCGTTATTGTAAGTCCAGGAGTTGTGATTGCCAAGCCTAAAGCACAGCTAAAATTCAAAACATCAGCATAACTGCTGTGTGAAATTAGAAGTATGAACACTAATGAAAAGAAAGGATTGGTTTAGACTTTCTAGAATCACCATACTCGTTTAATTCCAGGCGTGGTTTATTTGGTCTCCAACGCTGTCATTATTAAAGAGAAGAGAGATTTATAAAGCAACCTTTTAATTGGACACAAATCTTATGCTATAGATGTTGCTTGAATGACAGGGACATGGTTTATTGATGGACTTGGCAGTGCTGGGTTAATGATTCTATGATATATGATCCCCTTTCTAGCATTTGCATAACTCAAATGCCATGTGGAACAAGTTGTGTATGTCCCATGCAGTTCCTTAGTGATGCTGAGTGCTTAGATGGTCTTCTGTAAGATTTAGAACCTGTAACAGGCTCTGGGAAGGAGAATTTACCTAGATATCCTGTCCTGGAATTACTTGAAGGAAATATGTTGTTTCCCATTTGTTTACCTTCTTCACCACTGACATAATTTTGTGTCTAAATTACTGCATTAGTATACTTCAGAATCAAAGGTCCTGCATTGATATAAAACACACATTAGAACATGTATGTTTCTTCATGCTTGGCAGAACTACAGGAAAACAGCAGAAAAACAGTAGACGAGGGGATTAAAACAGAGGAGGCAGATTGGATTGTTCACAGGAGTAATCTGTCACAGCACCGGATACCAGCTCCAGCCACACAAGTAAAATAGATGTAGTCACTGTTCCATTAGTTGAATGAGACTCATAAGAATATACCAATAAAATAAAATTAAAACTTTAAATGTTATATTATAAATCCATCATAGAATCAAAGTAAAGGCTAGATTTTTTTTTTCTTTTTGCTTTGATTCTAATTCCATGTTAGGGATCATTCTTAAGGCAATTAAAGTTAAACATAGCAATGCACAGATCTCCCACTAGAAGTTCAAATCCATTATGAAGGCAGGAAAGTCAAAGTTCTGCCTAATCTTCTTCTCTGCATGCCTCCTAGTTTTGCCAAGGAAGTGCACAATAACTGTTGACTCCAAATAGGCAAAAGTAGGAAGTCCAATTAGTCTGCAAAGAGATGATCATTCCTTTGTAGTCTAATTGACACTGGATATACTTCAACACATTCATACACTCCTTTTTTAAAAAAGGGTGCTCTGTAAAACTCTGGCATGCTTACATCCTGTTTCTTTCATAATGCATCACACTGTGGTCAGAAGTACTGCTATTGGATACCCATCAGAGCAGCTTCCAAGATAAAATTAATACATACTTAAATCTTTTTTTTTCAAAATAGCACTCCTGTTTGAAAGCAATTAGTCCAAACTAAAGACAAACAAACAAACAAAACAAAAATTCCCAAACAAGTAAAGCAGCACAGCTGTCGAATAGATAAATCCTCTCTACAGAAAACAGGCAGCAGTTATGTAGGATAATGACAGCTAGAATTATGCAAAGCTCAGGGATGCTATTTGATACAATGGCCTGCTTTGAACTCTCCTTCTTTGGTTCGTGGACCCTCAGGTTTTGTCATCCAAGAGTCTTCCAAAAGACAAAGCAAAATCCAATCAAAATGGACTCCACTGCAAAATACCGCTCTGGCCTTTCCCCCTAAACCAGTGTTGGTTCACTGGCTTGTCATTTTGGCAAATCTAGTTAAGTTTCACATCCAAAACTGTAATTAGAGAAAATAAAGAAAGATGTATCCTGTTGAGAAATAATACATTTAAAATTATAGTGGAAGGAACAATTGAAAAAACAGTATTGGCTGATGTTGAATAAGGCTATTAAAAAAACCCCAAATGACAAATGAACAAAAAAACCCCAGATATGAAGTGATGCAATTTTCTCCTGCAGTTACAAATTGAAAAATACTGTAAAGAGAAAAAAAACCCCACCTTTGATTAGTTTGCTGACTTTTAGGAGTTGGTCAAATACAGAAATAAGTGAATCCCTCCATCAAGAGTTAGGCTGCTTTGAATAAGAATGCAAATCTGGAACTAAAAGTGAGAAGTTGGGGAAACCTGTATCCCAGGGGGAAAAAAAAAAAAAAAAAAGAAGAAATTCTATAGCATGCCAACAATGTCATGGCACAGGCAGAACATTGAGCTTTCCAGAAGTGCCCAGATGGGGGTATGCCAGCTGGTAGTTACAACTTCCATTCCCAAGCAAATCTCAGTGGTAGCAAATACAGGTACAGGTACATGTGACAGAGAAAAACCTTCATTTTATATATATATATAGTTCTTTTTACACCATGTGCTCCACAGATACTAGATCCTGGTATTGTAAAGGAAATGGACAAAATCATGATAATAATTGATGACACTTAGTCTGTATAAACTTTGAACCTGTGCTATAAAATTTTAGGAGCACAGTTGAGTAGCTAAAATCTTCACAACAAATTAAGTCTTTAAGCTCAGAACTGATTTTTAAGAGTATTTTTTGTTTTAATCCTCTTTGCTTCCACTTAAGACAATCAGGATGTAAGTTTATACCCACCCCCCTATTCTCCTTTACATGCTCTGCAATTGCACGTCACTAAAGAATATCTGTACCTCCTCCACCAACCTACAGTTCCTGTAGTGATTATACAGGCTTATGGAAATCATGCTTGTAGCATAGCATAAAACAGCATACATATGTATGAGTGTGCTCCACCTCAAGAGAACAAAGCAAGCCATCCCCCAGCAAGTCACACAACTTTTACAACATAATGGTTTTAAAAAAAACCCTATGACAAGCCTAAAGTATCTGCCATTACTGTTGCTCCATTGGAGGGGTGGGATTTGGTAGCTTTTAAATTGTTTACATGACTTGTTCATGGGGCACAGCAACCAACAAGCTAGTTGCATGCATGGAACAGTAATTGAAAGCAGTCAGGCAGTGGTAAACAGTATAAAAAGAATAATTTTTATTCCATGTAAATAATCATATTGCATAATCTTCTCTGCAGAGAATTCCACATACTTAACGAAAGGCCCAATTATGTCCCCATGGAAGTGCTAATTTCATCATTTAAGTCAAAGATCTCTATGGCTCTAGATTCCTCCTCCCATAAGCAGAAAATCTGACATTTTGACACTAAATTAGATATCATAGAAGCAGACATTACTAAGCCAGAGATAAATGTTCATATGCTGAATTTTATTATCTTTCTCTTCATGCAGAACTGCATCAGGTAATTTTCTTCTCTCCCTGCGTATTTTGATGACACTAATTTGAATTTGTGGTGCCAGGAAAAGGAATCACTGACAAAATATTTATTTGCATTCAATAGTTGAATTCTTGCAAAAATTCCAGTGTGATCATGTAGCATGCCAGCTTGTTTGTGAATGCCATAACACAGGTTATGAACCTGCAGTGGCAAGTGAATTTATTTATTTATTTATTTAAAGAAATATCAGATAGAAATGGATATGCTATGTTTAAATGTTTATGAGGCAAAATACAAATTTTGCAAACACTTACCAAACTTTTTAATTTGTCTCTATCTGGCCTAAAATACAATACAAAATACAAAGTACAAGAGTAGTTACTTGAGCACTTTAACTTTGTAAAAACTCTGAATAAAAAATGTCGGTGCAAATCTCTCATTCTGGACAAATGAATCAATGGTGTAATCCATGAAGAAAAATACTTGAAGGATGAGTGAATTTTGTTGGGGTAGTTTCCTCTCCCACTTCTAGCCTCTCTTACATTTTAGTACTGTGAGACTTCAAATATATAAAATCTTGGTTTCAATTATATCTTGCCAGAAACAAATACTAATTGTATTAGAAACCATAATTTCTTTTATACTAACAAGAATGATACCCACATAGAATAAAAATAGAACCTCACAGTATTGAAATAAGCAAACTTCTCCCCAAACACTCATAGTAATAAAGACGTAGGCAGTTAAATTTTGAACATTTGTTTTATTTTAGAATTTGGGTTCATTTTTCCTTTCTTCCATCCACCTCTCTGTGGAAATTTTTGTGCAAAATGTGCTGTCCAAATAAAGTCCTTTTACTGGGCACTGCCCAAAGCATAGCTGGAAAAAAGGATAAATATGAACAGCCACCCTAAATTTTCTATTATTTTCTATTTTTCATGTACATAACTTTGTAATTTACATTGGATTTTTCATGAACAATATATGCTATGATCATTTTAGTGATGAAAAGGTGTCTTAAAAAATTTATGAGAGATTAGTTACCTATAACTAATTCCCTCTATGATGTATTACCTACAGATACAGCAGTGTTAACTAGTGCATTTCTGCTTTCAACCATCTCCTCCACTCCTTTTCAGTGGTACATCATTCCAGCAGCCCCATTGTCATCCATGGTTCTATCTCTTCCCATATCACCTCATCACGCTCTACTGACAGGACCTCTGCAACAAAACTGCCAACTGCTTATAGACAAAGCCAAGAAGACAACCTGGATGAATTTCTATAAACAGAAATTCTGATTCTATTAGCAAGTCTAACAAGGGAATGGGAGTCTCATAGGACAAGTTCTAGAAGAGAAAAAAAAGAACAAGAGTTCAAATGTAGCAAAGAAAAACTGTTTCATAATTTTAAGCATGTTTGAGGTTACCAGCTGTCAAACACTGGAGATAAATGGCATCTAAAATGGCATTAGGTCTAAGTCGTAACACACAGAGAATTAACAATTTTAATTGCATTCCACAAAACAATCAGATTTACTGGTTTTTAGAGTGGAGGGAGGTCCCTTAGTGACACAAAGTATGTAGTAGCTATCCTTATCAAGATGACCAGCTCACTATACAGATGCTAAACATTTCTCACTGCAGGATAAATTTTCTTCAGGAATCAAGACACACACACCAGATATTAATCCATGTGCTGTGGTATCCTACTGGGAGGCCCAAGTACTCACATGACAATACCTTTGAGTTAAATCCCAGACAAAATTATTTAGAGTCTTCAAATGTTATGAAGTGCTTGACAGTCCTACTATAAACAAAGCCACTCAGTTCTTGTTTCTTTACTGTTTTTAAAGGTTGCAGTAGACATGGTGGCTACTGTATTTGGTCACATGAACAAAACAACCCTCTTCTGCAGTCTTTTGTACTTTTTGCCAAAGTTTCTAGATATTTGAGTATAATGGCAGGTATGTTGAACTTAGTGAGTGCCAGTCAGCAAGACCTTTGTTTTGGAGTAATGATGGAGGAACCTACCAAGATATAGACAGATTAAACGTACTACCTTTGCAAAGTACTTCTGCCAATTGCTTGCCAAAATCTCAAGAAACTACTTTAAATCTAAGTCATAATAGACAAAGAGTTTCAGAAATATGGCTAAAAAAATATGCCAGTATAAAGATTCTGAGTTTAGAACCTCCAGTCTGGAGAACTATCAGCATACCATACCTGGATCCACTAATGCCATTACCATTGTTCCAGCTGTATTTTACTCAACAAGCAAAGCTTTCTACCTGAACACAGCAAACACTTATGTATATGAGAACTCTTATTGTCGCAATAGGACCATTCACATGAGTGAAGTTACTCAGGCAAATAAGTGTAAGATAAAGGCCAGATGTGTGTGGTTTCTATTATCAAATGGCTGCTGAGCTTAAGTGCAGCAGTTATGAGTACCTGCATGCCTGTTTTACAAATAGAGATTTAGTATCTACACTGAATAAAGTATTTTTCCCAAGACTGTGCTGATACACTTGATTAACTTCAGCACAGAAAAAGTGTTTGCTGTTTTTTACAACAGCTTACAGAGATTTCAGTATGGGCTTGTTCCTGCAAAGCTGTATTCACACCGAGAGATATGGCCTCTATTTTGAGCAGTGTCGTATCTTCACAATATGCTATACATCTCAACCTTCAAAAAACTTTTCACATCACAAATTTAAAAGGTGTCTGCATTGAGAAACACGCAGACTGCGGATATTCTTTCACAATCACAAGCAAACATACATTAGGTATTGAATTAATACAATCTAGAAATACCTCTTCATTCTGCCCCACACTATTATCCACAAAATGCTTACAATGCTTCATAACAAACATTAGGCTTAATAAAGATGAAATTAGGTATCACTGGAAAACACTGGGAGAAATGGGGTTATCACAATGTCTGAAGTGCTGCAATACCTTTTCTAATAGTTATGTTTCCAGGTATTTTGGCTGTTGGGCAATTACTCAAGGTTGAGCAGAAGCCAGAAAAACCTTCCCAAAGCTCATCAACTTGACAAACAGAAATTTTAACACTGGAATCACTACAATCTTGCAGTCAAATCCATAAATTCATCAAGCTGTCTTAAATGCTTCATCCCTAATGCCTTAAGAAAGCCATTCTGTAACTATAGTTAATTTTTTTTCAGTAAGATTTTCATCATCTCAGTAGCCCTTCTTTGCATCTGGTACTGCTAAATAACTTTCATCAACAATGATCAGAATCAAACCCAGGACTGTTAAGTGACAGTGTACTTACTCTCTGTATTGATACAATCTCAACCAATGCATCCTAAATTCTCATTACTCCACTGTATTAGACAAAGCTGATCAGAATTGCTTCAGCTTCCAGTATCCTAATTTTTATTAAAAAAATACTCCCTTGTTAAAACCCAAGTAAATGACTTTGTATTTTGTTTTTTCAGTTTCACTCCATTCTACTCCTTTAGTCAAAGTCATAGAATTTTCCCCAGTTCCCTTGCAGGTCTTGCAATACTTCCCAACTTCATCTCATCCACAAATTACATATGACTTAGATGCTGCCCTCAACCTACGTCACTGATACATGAAACAGGATGTATCCTTAGGCTGATCTCTCTCCCTTTCCATCCTGAAAATAATTTATAATTTACTGCAATCTCTCTTTCCGTCAGCTTAAATCCATCTTTCAATTTTCATGTTAATCTATTTCAACCTAAGTATTTTTAGAGCCTTATGTCAAGCATTACTTTGAGTAAAGTATATTACATTAATTTTCTAAAAAGTGACTGTTCCAAACCACCCAGGATGAGGGGCAGAATGAAAGGGCAAGGAGAAACATACTATATGCTATCATACCCATGTGTTTGAACTTCCAAGACTTCTGTTCACAATCTGAAGTAAGCTTTTTCTTAGCCTTGTGGTTAAACTAACAGGTCTGAAGTCGGCTTTTCTTTTTTTTTTTTAAAATACAATTGCTTTATTCCATTCAAAGTTCTTATAATGGCACTACTACTTATTTCAGTGTTGTAAAATGGGGGTTATGTTGGATTTCTGATGAATCCAACATTTTAAGATATGCATTAGACTACTACTCTATATAAATTGCTGCCTGTCACTTACATTGTTTCCATATCTCAGATCTCCTCATTCCTGCCCATCGTCCCCCAAATTATCAAGTTTTTTTTTCCATTTCTTCCATTCTCATTATACATCTTCTCACTATATATTAACACCTACTGGGCCTCTCCTAAAAACTCTACTTATTTTGGGAACTTGTTATAAGAATCAGCCCTTCTCCAGTTGTTACTTGTCAGAATTACAAAAATCCTGACCATATTAAGAAGTGTTAAATCTAAAGGAGCCCATTTTACAGATGGGTTAACTGAGACAAAGAAAAGTTGACAATTGCACCAACTGCTTAGCTGGAGGTCTACAAACTCCTAGAGATTAGTTTGTCGGGCTCTGACTTGGAATATGGCCCTGAGTAGTTAATTTCCATATACTCTTTAGATATTGCAGTCATACTGCTGTCAAAGAGCCTCTGAAGCTCAGAAGGAAAGTACAATCACCCCCTTTTTCTTTATAGCACCTACCAGCTAAAACCCAGACCAGATAATCTTCTCAAATTACCTAAGAATGTCTAAACATGCACTATCACTCATACTTAGCATTATATTCAAATAAAGCAACCTCCCCTCTAGCTATGGGAGCACCACAGATTATATACAGACACTGAAAATGGGAAGGCAAATCACAACAGGAAGGACAGCACAAAATCAGTAGACAGCTTTTAAGGCAAAGGGGGATGTCTGTACTTCTCTGCAGATGCCATGCAGTGACTTACGCAAGCTCCCAAGTTTTCCAAAAGGGCCATATGAAGTCAGTTTTAATTATTTGATAAATATGACATATTTGATAAGCACAGATTCAAAGGATGAGAGGATCTGCTCCTCTCTAATTTCAGAATGCTGTCAACTTGTATTTTTTTGCTTCCCTTTTAGAGCTAGACTTAGTCTCTGCTATAATTTTGTCAACTAGGAAAACTTTCTCCTGTGCTACAACTCGCATTTTTCCCAGTCTGCATTAAAAAAATAAAAAGTATGGGTTTTTTTCTTGTCATTCTAGTGCTCCTCTGCATCTCTCCTATCTTCCTTTTTTTTGCATCTCTTTCAAGGTTCTAAAGAAATCAGACAACAACTCTAATTTTATTCCAATCACTGTCTTGCTCCATTCCCTCGTGGGATTTTAAGTATTTCTTCTATTTTCTTCTGCAATCATTTCTGCACCCCTTCTCATTCTGTGGAGAATGTGACTTCTTTTTCTCTCTCTTTCAAGTTTGTTTTCAATGTTCTTATTTATAAGTTTCCTATTCTGAAATCATTTAGGGCATTGCAACGTTTATGATTAGAGTGTTCCAATACTCTTGAAAGCCAAAGAAAGCTCTGCTGGCAGCATTAATACTCTTTTCTTATGGATACTGAAATATCTAATGCAAATTCGTATTTTCTCCAGTTCTCTTGTTACTACAGCTGTGCACTGGAAGGTGGTGACGCAGTAAGAAAAAAGCATTGCTCCTTTTCCCAACAAACTTGGTTAAAATTCCAACATTTAAAAAGAGGTACTCTGAGGTGATTGTGAAGAACAGTTGCTGTCAGTATCAGGTTGCACTGGTGGTTTAGAAACTTGGCATCAAAAACCAGGTTTTCCTAATCCAGATATGCTGGCTCAGGCTCCAATTCCAAACTGCACAACAAAGGACATTTTAAAAGAAAGCAAGAATTATACTTTATAAGCATGGGCACTTTCCAATCTCAATCCAAACATTACCACGAAGACTTTACAATAACAGAAACCATATTTGTTCTTTAGTAAATCTAACTTTCTTTAAATATGTGTTCTCATTCTTTTTGTACCAAGCTCCTATTTTACTGTTGAAATGGAAAAGGAGAAAATCAAAGATCATTCATTTGGAATACCACACAATTAAATGCTAGCTTTTGCTCCTATGCTAGTACATTTAAAACCTTGCATTAAGAACAACATTTTTCAGCAGTATCTCTATCTGTATATATTTTCCGAACACTTGTAAACAAGTTAGTAATTATGTTTTTTGGAAGGCATTCCTATAGCTCATCATTGAATTTACATGCATTATATTATACATGCACAGACGTGTCTGCACACACACCACCTCCATCCCCCAATTCTACTTCAGACAGTAAGTTTCTCTGTTGGTAATTTTCATAGGTCAATATTATACAGTCTCAAAAATGACAATTACAGTCAAATGCTGGAATGTGATCATACTAAAGTCTGTGCTTCTGAAACTTCACTTACAAATGACATAAATAAAAATTGCACTTAAAATTACTTTAACAATCTGAGAACACTGCCTGCAGTACTAGTAAATCCAATTAATGCATATTTGAAAAAATCTCCACCATTTCATAAAAGATGACCTGCTCCTCAAGACACTTTTCAGACTTTTTCAGGAATCCTGAAGTGTAATATGGAACTTTCCCTGAAGAGTAGTACAAAGAACTGCAAAAACATAAAGTAATACAAGAAGGCTTTTAAGTAACAAACACTGAACAGATTTACTAAAATTCTAGCTTACATGAGCAGCAAAACTGAGCATGGAATATCTGACAGAAAATGTCTCTTACTCCTTTCTTAAGTAAGACTGAGAAGATCGAGAACACACAATTCAAAAGAGAATGGCCAACAAGCATCTAGGTGGCAATCACACTGAACAGGAGAGCTGTTGACTGCAGTATGGAACAAAATCAGCACTCTCCTTTATTTGATACTGTACTTGTATGTTTTGGGAATCAGTTGAGAGAAGCTATGGGTTGATACTTGATCACTCAGAGCGACTGTAAAATGAATCAGTCAACACTTAAAAGCTCACACAATATTTTACAATTTTAAATTCCAGTGTCGACCACAAATTCCAATTTGGAATAATTACAGCCTAACACTTTCAAATACGTACACTTTTTGAACAGTTCTACAACGCTGGTTTGTACTTTTGGGCTATCTGTTGTATTTAAAGCTGTCCTAGATAATGGAATGGAAGTGTTTTGCTATAATTTACTTTCCGCATCAGTTTGGATGATAAATATTTAGTCTGTTACAACAAATATTACCAGCTTAAAGATGGAATTTCAAACATGGTTTCATGAACTGTTATAAAACTTCTCAAATGAAAAATAAATGATCAGAGCAAAAGTATTTTATGCAAAATAAAACTCAATATACTAAGTCAAGTATTGTTGTCTGAAGATCGGTATTAGGATATGTGAAAATTTTCCATGATATTTTATACAGTATATCTTCTAAACATTAATTTATTTTCAGAAAGAATGAAACAATGATCTGATAGTTTCTTTAAGAAATTCTCAAACTTTTGTACTAGCATTTTCATCTCCATTCCCCTCAGGAACACTAATTTTACTTCTTTCTAGGCAGAATAATGTTGACAGATTTGTAAATCATCATTCAAGAAAATTGCTTATGACTTTTACATTGCTTATTGCTTTTTTACCGATTTCCTGATTTCCTAGAGGAATCAAGAGGTCCAGTATAATCATGGCCAACAGACAATACTTTACACACTTTAAGGAATACTTAAATTTTCTTTTTCAATCTTCTTAGTTATGTACTTCCATTTCTCATCACTGAATCACAAAAAAAAAATAAAATTTAAAAGCCTCAAATTAATACATTATATCATAGCTTGCTTATTTTTTCATGTAATAAAAAAGACCCAAACATGAATTTCCTCGTACAAATGCTGGGGACTGATGTTGGTATTAGAAAATAGGAGTATAATCCTCAAGTGAAAGCAACTTCTGATTTTTTTATAGCACTGCTGAATGGATTTCATAGCAATGCTACAGTGTAAAAGAACAATAACATACATAGAATAATTTGCAGTAATTCAGTTTACTACTGATGTGAGGGATTTATCTTCCATGAAGCACTGTACGAAACACAGAGTTATTGCTCAGGTCTGTAGAATTACTGTCAAAAAAATTTCAGACGGTTTTATTCTAAGTTTCCCAAAACAATTAAAATCTAACCCAATTGACCATCCAGATTAGCACACTATACCAGATCAGAAAGCAACACAAAAAATACCATGTTTTATCTATTAAATCTCAACTAAAGTGCTTAAGCATACATTTACAAGTTAATAAGCATACATTTACAAGTTAATGCATACTTATGTTTGATTTTCTTTTTCTCATCTTTTTCCTTTGAATATAAGACTTATTTTAGTCACTGCAAAGCAGTACAGCTATAAAAACATAGATTTGATCAGGCAGCCTGGAAAGAAAGACAGATCAGATAAAATGTCATTTAAATTATTACACGGATCAGACATGCTTTATGTTTTACTCAATTATTATGTCATGTTAAAAGACTGCTTATTCTTTCTTTTAAACAGCATGGAGAGATTTTTAACAATCAAGAGCTCTATAATTGCAAGGGCAGACCTCATAAAGACTCAAAATCCAGTTTCCAAGATCTTTTAATTAAATCCTAAGTCCAAAAAGTCTCCACAACAAAGCAGACAGGAAAAATATTAGTTGAAAATATGAAACTCTATGACACTAGGACCAGAGACAAACCTATACTGCTTTAATGGCTGAAGAACAAGGGGTTTTTTTCAGCCTCTTAAAAAGACGGAACAGTTATGAAGTAAATCTCCCTAAAAGTTCATGTTTAGAATCTCTGCCTCCAGTTTCAGGATCACTGCTGATAAATATTAGTACTTTCTCTTAATTTCCCATACATATACAAAATTGTAAAGTGTTCACACAGAAGTAGCAGGAACCAATAATCAAGAATACATGTTGCAATCCATGCAGCTGTAGGGGATTAGATTGGAACACCATCAAAATTATTCCCTCCGAAGTAACAAGAGATGTTTTTTCCAGCACATTTTAAAATGAAATGCAAAGATACTCAAGTCTCCCTCAACCTTGACTAATGTCTCAGGTAATACAAATACCGAAATAATTTATATACAGAACAAAGTTATTCCCATTGTGGACCTGTTAGCCTTCTCATTTTAGGAAGAAAGCACTAATCATAGTTACCATTTTAAAGCTAGTATACTTATTAAATAATTGTTTGGAATAATAAAATAAGAGTAAGTATTTTAACAGAACATCCTAATTCTCAAGTCTTTTACAGTCAGCATTTTCCCATTCTGATAATCTAAATACTACAAGTATTCTAACTTTTGCACAGTGTTCATAGTACTTTCTTCAGTATTTTGCTTATAACAACCACTGCGTTCATGTTTCTAGCTCCACTGTCTGTAAGATGAACACAGAGGTTCCTACTGTACCGTTAATTGCTAATCTGACAATGAAAAGGGGTTTCATTGTCCTGGGTGATGGAATTGAGAATTTCTGAGTAACTCCACTTCCCTAACAGGTACAGTAATAAGATGTTAGTTTTTTAGGCAAAAGACGAATCTGTTGAATAAAGGCTTCATTCTCTGCCTGTAATTAGTAACTTGAGGGCCTTCTGTAGATTCTGCACAGCAGTGCTCACATCTTCATATTGCAAAGCACTGCCAGCATATTTGCAATACTTTTGAGCTCTGGCAAAGTCCTCTGGAGTCAAGCGGACTTCTCCTGCAAAAACATAAGTATTACAAAGTTACTATAAAGGAAATCTGACTTAGGCTTCCTTTCTTATGATTTTTATGTTAGACTTATACTTGTGATAATATTATGAAAACCAGGCTAATATTTGTGGTAGTATTCCAAAGCCAAAGCTATGGTATTTCTTCTGTTCTCTTTTCTTTCCATTCATATAATGCTTAACTTCTTTGCTTCTGGCATTTGAAAAATACACGCACCTTTCTAAAGACTGGTATTTGTACGACCCAGTCAGTGCCTTTCAAAAGTAAGTCAACACCTTTGAGAAAGATGTGCTCTTCATCTAAGGCAGCAGAGGAGAGCTTTTAAACAACATTAACTGTCCTCATATTACAGCCTGTGAGAAACAAGAACAGTGCTTTTTGTGTTACAGGATAATTACTCTGCTCTCTTCTTCAGGAATAATACATTCCAGTCAGAATACAGTTAGAAACTGTTCCTTCTAAACAGGAATAACTTTTCAAAATGTAGAATTCCTCACCAGCATGTTTTCACACATTTTATATTTCTGTTTTTCCAAATAATTTTTATGTTTCCACTTTTATGTAAGATAACTGGAAACAAGATTGATGTCATGAAATGTGCCCATTTTTGTAATACTGGAGAACACTAGCAAAAAATATCCTCAAAATATAGTATAAGCCATATGTTACTTATTAATCAGAATATTTTCTTAACATAAGTTAAAATATTGGGAATTCTGCAACGCTAAAACACATGCATTCAGTCTTCAAGAAGGCATAGTAGAGACTTATGCCCTAACTGGTAGAAAATTTTATATATGAATAGCATCAGTGATGTGTACATAAAATAAAATACAGCTATGTTACTGTACCTCCTTCCACCCACAAATTCACTAGGAGTTTTAAGGCTAATCCCATGCCACTTCAGTAACCAATGGACAAATTATAAAACCTTTACTAAGGTTGTTTCAGAACAATTCAACTTGTAAATGATGGATTTTTATGGACACAGATTAATAATTATATGAAATACTAAAGATTATGTCTGTATTTAATGATTTCCAACACAGCATTTTATAAGCAGTGAACAGATTTCACAGATTAAGAGAAAATGTATTTTTAAATGCACCAGAGATTTTAGATAAAAGTTGATTAAACAAAGATTTAGCTCTCTGAGTACAACATTTTAACCAATGACATGAATATAGTTAAATCCATTTTTATGGCACAACTTCAATTAGCTGGATCCTTTCTTTCAAAAGAGAACTGTTGTTAGCAATACTGTGAGAACGTTTACTAAAGAATCTCAGTTCTTATCAAAAAATGTCTATTGTATTTGCTTTTCCTTCCCCCAATCTTATTATTTAAGAACAGCTTTTGAACAAATAAAACGAAAAACCTGGGAATATTAAAAACTAGACCGGTCTGCTGGTTTTCAAAACAACCCCACTCCAATAAAAAGCAGAAAGGTAAGTGCTCTTAAGCTTAATTGATCAATTTTTAAAACATACTCTGAAAGTCTATTTATCTTCCCTTCAATAAATATATATAGCCATTGAGAGACATGAAAACTTAGTGGGCTCATTATCATTGCAATGTATATTAGTTTACTGCTGAATAAGTGAAGCCACATTAAATCTCTTAAAATACACAGACATGTGAGTAAATACAAGTGAGGGAGTGCATAAACACAGGCATACACTTTGGTTATTTTGTAGCCTATATAAAGTCACAGAGTAGAAGCAGCTGGGGTCAATCTGTGACCACATTACTGAACATCTTTAAGAAATTATAAAAGACCAAGTTCCCCTCAAAGTGGCTTTATGCTATGATGCCAAAAGAAACTACAAAATCATTCTTTAAAAACTGGCCAAGGCATCAGTCCAGTATTCAACTAATTTATTGGAAGCAAGCCTAAATTCACCCATCTAATCTTATTTTTACAGTATGAGCTCTATTAATGTTTTGCTGACATAAAGCCTTATTTATTATGAAATCTACTTCAGATGCTATTATGACATAACTTGAGGGAAAAAAGTTAACAATTTTAAATTTATAAACCAAAGTTTACACAGTAAGGGTGTTGATCTTTTGATGTGCTCAGTAGCCTGAGCTCCTATTGAAATCCACACTTTACAATGGACAAACAAAATAGAAATAAACCAGTTCTGTGTTCTTAAGTTTTCAAAATAATGTGAAACTTAATTGTAATGACTGCCTTACATCAAAGGTATAACCAGAGAAGTGAGTTACCAACTTCAATCTGCATATTGTAAGGATTAAGCAGTTTTGCAGGAAAGGACCTGGGGGTCCTGGCGGACACCAATTTGTCCATAAGCCAACAACCTGCCCTTGCGGTGAAGAGAGACAACGGCATCTTGTACTGGATTATGAAGAGCGTTGCCAGCAGGTCGAGGGAGGTGATCCTGTTCCTTGCAGCCTTGGTGAGGCCACATCTGGAGTGCTGTGTCCAGTTCTGGGCTCCTCAGTGCAAGAAAGAGACTGACTGACATCCTTGGAGATAAGTCCAGCAAAGGGCCACAAAGATGATTAAGGGAATGGAGCACCCCTCATATGAGAAGTGGCCGAGAGAGCTGGGACCATTCAGCCTAGAGAAGGGAGGGCTCAGGGGATCTTATTAATGTATTTAAACACCTGAAGGGGGAGCGTATAGAGGACAGAGCCTGGCTCTTTTCAGTGGTGCCTAGTGACAAGACCAGAGGTGACGGGCATAAACTGAAACCCAGGAGGGTTGTGTCTGAACATCAGAGAACTGTTTTTCTTGTGAGGGTAACCAAGCTCTGGGACAGGTTGCCCAGAGAGGCTGCAAAGTGTCCATCCTTGGAGAAATTCAAAAGCTGCCTTTTGTATTAACAGTGAGATTTTTTCTCAAACTTCCTCCTTCAGTGCAGCAAATCAAATTACAGAGAGAGCACATGGGCAGGGAGAGACACAAAGGACATGGTCCTGAGTGACTGGTTTTACAGGACCCTTCCTTGAGCAGAGGGGTTGAACCACACTACCTCCTGAAGTCCCTTCCAACCTGAAGTATCCTGTGACTCTGAGCTCTAAAACAACAGCAAGATGGGAAAAGTATATTGTATTTAACCTGAAACAAACCTGCTTTTGTGTTAATCTGAAATTACTAGCACAGTAGTTATATTACTGAAACATGAAAGGCATATGGAATCCATAACAAGCATGATTCTTTTAGTTTAAGAAGAACATGAAGTGAAAATGATTTGACTAAAACTGCTGAAAATCATGTTGGGAAAAAAGTAGTTTTAGAATGAAAATAGTGTATATTTTACATGATATATCTGCTTCTCCCTAGTGTCCTTTTCTACCCATCAGATGTTTTTCCTTTTTATGATGCCCAAATATATGGCAGTTGATTTAAGAATATTTCAATCACACAAACTGGTGCATAAAAACAGTGATGGCAAAGGTAACAAATGGTTTTTGAAACAAGATGCTCTTTTTTTCCATTAAAGCACCTGAAATATTTGAAAAGATTTCTTTTAAAGATCATGAAAGCACATTCAATGTCAAATTATTATTTCTACATTATTATACACACAACTAGAATGGACAAATGCTTTCTCTGTACCATGCCACTTGTGGAAGGGAGCATATGGCAACGTAAGAAGATCTTACAAAAACTGTGTAGCACAACTATGAATGCATGTAGTGTTAGCAGAATCTAGGGGTAATAAATTTTTTAAGAAAACTACACCAGAGAAGTGCACACACACACGCACAAAGTTGCTGTGTAGCTCTACACTCTGTTGTCAGGCACATGAACCAGTAATTAAATGCAAAAGTTTTGACACTTCAAAAGTCAATGTTAAACCCCCAAACCTGTTCCCACAGGACAAGACAACTATTCAAAGACTCATGCTGACTAAAAATCAAAGAATACTGTTCCTTTAACTTAATTTTCTTTTGATAAAATATTCTACTCCTCTCCACCAAAAGTTTTTCTCCCATCGTATTAATCAAATTGCTTCTCCCATGTTATGGGAAGGAAAGAAAATATATAATATTTTCTAAAAATATACATTTGATCTTACTACCAAAAAGAGTCTTGCAGGAATATGTGGAATATCCTGTTTGGCTATGTCTATACTAGCACATTCAACAGTGCCAAAGAACGCGTCTCAGGGCTCAAACTTGACTGTCTACAGTGTCAACCTGCTGGAACAGGCTCCAGGATGGTTTTGGCCCATGCGAACTAGCTCTTTCCCAAACAATTCCTGGACATGACTTGTGGTCAGAGCAGGCTACAGACCGTTCAGTAAGAGCAGTCTTCACAAGCTACCTTGTTTAGAAGGTTTAAAAGTTTAATAGTATGGATGTGAGTGGTTCTGTGCCAGCTGTTCTCCATGCCAAATATTTATAGGCATGTATAATTCGTTAGTGTAGACGCAGACACCATGTATAAATCATGGAGCAAGCGTACTTTGCACAGTGCTAGCTCTACGGATCTATTGGAGGGCAACACTGACTCCTTCTTCCTGTGCAAAGGAAACTTCAGTTCCATAGGAATGGTACATACCTCAATACACAGCAAGGATCTAGCCCAACTATATATATTGCAACTCAGGAACTGGGAGGGGGGTGCTTCTGGGTCCCAGAGTTTAATACATCCCTTGAGAGATACAGGCATTTCTCAATCTACTTATGGGTCACAGAACAACCTACTGTGTAACAGAGTACTGTTGGCATGAAGGAGACTCCTCAGCAGCATGAGGAGAATGGTATCTGCCCTTAGTCTTACATGTATAACTTCAGGTAATGACCAGGCACGCACAACAGGGCAGTGACAGACAAACGCTTTCCGTTGCTCTCAAGCTTTTTAACTCTACACATACAAACAAAACTGTCACTGCATCCCTGCTGACTCCCACGTGCCCTATGCCCTCTTGAACTCCTACATAACTGACAACGTATTTTCTAAGCTTTTAGAACTGAGGATCTGTATGACCTGTATTACCTCTTCCAGTGCACTCCTGCAAAACTCCCTCGTAAGACTGTAAAGCTTTGAGCTGTTCCAAGACCCAAACTTGTAGTGACACAATGGATGTGCACAGGAGGAAGGCAGGCATGCAAATACTCAGGTTAGGTCAAGTTAGAGATTTATCATGGTGCTTAGCGAGGGTCTTAAATCTCTTAATTAAACAGTATTACTTACTACGCATTCTCACAAACACACTCAATTCCTTTTTACTTATGCACTTATTAAACCAGGTTATCACAGGCAAGTGGTTAGAGGGAGCAATGCACTGATACCATTCAGATACTGAATAATATAAATACCTATTCTATGGACAGAAAAATTCCTAGAAAACAGTTAATAATTTGTCCAAATGTACATGAGTCTTCAAATCAGAATATAAGATGATTCCAGCTTTATTGTCAGTCACTAGTCTTTCACTGGTTTCCCTAAGGTTAGCATTCATGTGTACACTTCAAAGCATGGTATATGCAAGCAGACATAAAAATACATGTGATAGAGCTTATTAGTGATTTTAACATCAAAGGCAGATGGCATCTTAGAAGATAAAAGCCTTGATTAAATGGTACATCAAAATGACATAATTAGCAATACCTTATAAGTTATTTAACATGGGTACTACTTGTAGTCAACAAGCACACATAACAATTATGCTGCACCAAAACCACCACTGGAATGTTGAGATTATTTAATGAAGTGAATATATAACTTACATATTGACCCTGTAGAATAAAATTTAAGAGGATGTGTATTAATGACCAAAAATGTAATTTAGCAAGGCCATCGGGAATATCGGCTTTGCTAAGTATATCAGAACCTCACCTGAGAAGTAAAAACATAAATAATAAAAAGCCTTACACAATGGTAGCTCATTGGTTCAAATACTCAGATAGACAGCACTAACCATACATTGCAATAAAGCTTTCAGAAACTACTAAACTCTCAGCAAAAAAACCATCTAGGTGATGTCCATTTTTTAAAAAATTTTGGAATTAGTAGCATTCAGGTAACAATGGCAAGATTTCTCAAACTTCTTCCTGCAGTGCAGGGGAGACAAAAGGACACAGTATGTCCATGTACAAACAATACAAATGCCACCAGCTTACCTCCAGACTGAGCACTGTAAAGGGAAGGATCGACTAGAGGAATATTCTGAGGAGCAGGCTGAATGGTGTTACTTGTCACTCCTGCAAATCAATGCAAAAAAGATGGACTTCAGTTATTTTTACTCACAGGCTTTAACAGTAAACAAAAAAAAACAGAACAGGTAAACCTAATGATTTTTAAATTCAGCAGCTGATAGCTTCCTAATTCTGAAAAAGCGTAACAAATAATTTTAAAGCCCTCACTTCATACTATGAAAGTTTTATAAAATTATACAGAAGAATATACAGGCTGTCATCCATTTTGTCAGTACAGGATGTCATAGAAATTTAATTTCAATCATCAAAAAAATAGGAAAACACTACTCCAACAGACACTGGTTACCCTAGAGCATTGAGGAAAACCTGCTAAAGAAAAGTGTGAATTAACTTTTATATTTGAAATTTCAATTCTACATTTTAGTATCAGAGACAGTCTCTATTATTTATTTTTAAAGGCCTATGCCTGTCATCTCACACTTCCAAGCTATCTCCTTCCTAATTACTTCAAAATAATTGATGAAAATAAAAAAGTTAGCTAGATTTAAAAGAGAAATGGTGATGGTAGAAGAAGAAACAGCACTTCATGCTGTGAAACATTCTTGTATGTGTTCCCATTTCAGACACACTCATTTGTCTAGATCCAAAACTGTGTTCTTGTAATATGTCCAGATCATAGCAGACTAACATAAAGTTATTTCTACAACATCTGCTATATAGAAGATGGTATAATCACATTTCTAAATTATCTGTTACTGCATGGAACGATTGATGGGGTTAAAACTGTGTAATGCAATGAAATTCATGTATTCCAACAAGGTACATACTCCATAATTTTCAGATATGGTAAAAACAACACACTCTCCCTCCCAGACCCAAAAAAGCCCCACCTATCTGAAGGATTTCCCTTTGATAAAACTGAAAAAAAGAGCATCCTGAACTCTTCATAGGGTGAAGCATTCTTAAAATGAGAAAGTAAAAGGAGGATTGTGTGACAAAAACATGTTTGATAATATAAAAATGTATCTAAACAATAAACGATCATCAGGATTGAAATCAAGAGCTTTCAAACTTTTAATCTTATTTATCATCAATCAATCATTATGTTTTATGGTTATTATAAAAAGGTCCCATGAGGTAAAAAAGTTGTATTCACCAATTCTTTAAGACAATTTCTTTTAATATAGCAACTGGGAAGGAACTTTAGACTTTTTTGAACCTGGTTTTGGTCCAAAAAACGGCACATCATAATAAGAAGGATGTAGGAGGCAATACGTGTAGCAGTAGGATAAAATTCCCATTAATAATATTGTCTGAGGTCAATCACACTAAAGTACTTGCTCAGGAAAAGGAGCACAAACCAAAAAGAAGAAAAGTATGAATGGTACATCAGGCATGATTGCTATAGTGTTGTTGTAGCAATTTCAACATTATGTTGGATATGCTCCCACAAAAAGAACAAGAGCCCATGTGCACAGGGAAAGCTAAATATGAAATGAAATAACACAATTTCATCTATCAAGTGAAAGATTCAAATAGCCTTTACAGTATAGATGTTGCAATGCAAAATCATTTTACTAATTCTAGAGTAGACAAAAAATTCTGTCTGGAAGGACAGTCACTTTTTTAGTCCATAAATCTCTTTTGGCAAAGTGCTCCAAAATACAAATTACACATTTTAAAAAACATAAAAAAGTATTCCCAATGGCATTTTTACAATGTTATCTTATGAAGATGCTTTTGCCACACAATACCTGTGTTATTCTACTTTATATGTAACGGAAAGAGGGCTAGACTTTGTCTCTCAATAAAGGTATGGATTTTTTAGGTGTGATTTGGACATACCTGTGTTATGAGGTACTTCAGCTGGAGTGTTGGCTGGTGCATGGGCACCTGGTGGTATATGTATGCCGGTGTAATTACTAGTTGGTGTGTTGTTAGCTTCATATGTAGATGATGATGCTGGTTGAGTCGCTCCACTTTGGACAGAAGATGACCCTCCTTCTTCTCTTTCAACATCTGTTAAGATGACACAAAATAGGAATTATTGCAGCTGTTCTGTACAAATACTTGAAAACTCTGGCTTTCTTTAAAACCTCCTTTTGAACTTTTATTAGTAAAAAAATGGCCATCACAGTGCGCCATAAAACATCAACCCAAGCCACCTACAGTTGATTTGACAAAATAAAAAAAACAACATCCCACACAATAAAGATCTAGAAACTCATATAGTTTCAAAAATCTCTTCTGTTCAAATTGAAGGACCATTTCATCACTGGTTTGAATATAAGCAATCTGTCTCATTAGAACAATCCCTTATACCTTCACGTACTGCATCTACAGGAGTTGAACAAGATGTACAAATATGCAGCAATCTATATTTTAATATATACATGAATCAGAATATGGAAAAATGTATTTGCCTTATAAACTCTTCATAAAAAACTAGACAATCCTTTTACCCCATATTAAACCACAAATAAATAGCAAAAAAGAGAAACTTTGGGAAAGTAATACCAAACAAGAAAAGCAGCTTAGCTAAGTCATAACTGTATCTAGAACAGTTACAGTACATAATGTTCTACAAAAACAATATATCCCATAGCACATACAAAGAACATACATACTATTTTTCAATCTCGTCACATTTTTAAGGTTCTGGTCCAGTTTATTCAATGTTGCTTTAAAGGCTAGTGATCAATTTATTATGCTAATGATCCAGTTGAACATGGTTGATGTCTGCTCCTTCATTTGAATTCAATTCAATTTAAAACACTTAATTTTCTTTTACTGTGTATGCATTCTCCTGTATCAATAATGTCAGATGGAACAAGTACAGTTTTCAGAATTGCTTATTTAACAGCCAGTTCTTGAAAGGGGAAAAAAAATATATAGGAGCACAAAACTTACATGTGTGTAGAGCTAGCAAAAGATATTCTTTATGAAATCCATACTAATCTTCAACTACACAAGATTACGTGTTATGCAAATTGCTTAATAATTAAATTATCTATTGTTAAAAACATTACTATTACAAATAAAAGAATTTTTCCCCTGTAAGACCCTCTTCCTCCCAGAAAAAACTTCAGGTACTACCTTCGCTAAACACCTTTTAAGACACAACACTATTTGCCAAAACAAAAGGCTATAAAAGCAGAGTAAAATCAACAGTACTGTTGTTAGAACATTTTTACTGGACTTTAATAAATACACTGTAGTTTTATTAAACTGTTTCTGACATATGCAAACAAACATCTGGCAGATTTCTGGAAGACAAAGGATATTGTAAGGAGCCAGGTTTTTCCTTTCTTGTACTTTGCTAGTAACTCATATTGCAATATTGTGTGCTTAATATGCATGGAAATAAAATTAATGCCTGAAAACTGGCAAAAAAAAGAAGGTGAGGTTCAAAAGTAAACACTGAATATCTTTTAAATAACATTGCAATGATAGGAATAAGTTTGAATGCTGTATTTTTCAGTGGTTTTGGTGTTAAAAAAAAACAGTTTCAGAAAAAAAAAAATTTAACAAAAACACAGAGACTTACTACACATAAGATGAATGAAATAGTTATATACAACACTCATCATGCTGTCTGAAGGTAAGGCTGCCCAATATTACTTCTAACACTGCTACCAATTATTTATAGCTTGGTCAAATTGTAGCCATAAAGTTGGCTTCTCCAAGCTGGGTGTCTACATGAAGCTACTATTTAAGTAAAGCTGTTGTAAAAATTACTAAGCCACTTTTGAGAATGAGGCAGTGAGAGAAAATGTGCTTCACTGTACTTAGTATCTCAACTAGGAAAAATTACCTGAAATTCGTGCTCAGACTTAAACTGTTAATGAATTTATTCCTTTATTCTGCCCCCTGCAGCTTCCTGTTGCCCTTATCTCCTTTTCTAGTCCCACTCTGATTTCTCTTTCTGTGCACTATCCCTGCAACCTCTTGCCCCATACTTGTGTCTCTCTTGCAGTAATCCCATCTTCTCTCCAAGATATTCTCAGTTTCAGCTTCAAAGTTCCTCACTGCACAGTTCAGGGTCTCTTGTCACTCCTGTAACAGCGCAATGCTGTAGGCAGCACTGGCCATGGAAGACATGAACTCAAAAAAGTTTGCTGACGTTAAAAACAACCAAAAGAGCTGTTACCAGTGCTGACCACCCTTGATTACAGGGCCTGCAAAAAGTTAAATTCGCAAAACAGCAATCTACTTTTTAGTCAGGTATACGTACCAAAAGATTAAGCTCAACTGCTTGATTTGCTCATTATGCAATTGGCCAGTGTTAAACTGTATTGAACATAGAAGTAGTTTTGTTTAAATTAACTCTTCTTAGGTGTTTAAAGTGCCCAAATATCATCAAAGCATTGTAACTACTCTTTCTGCAAAGCAAATATTTAAAATACTCTTTATCAAAGATTAAAGTGTTAGAAACATTTTAAGATACGCACTTGCAGTATTTGTGAATAGTTTTAACAGTAGTGCCAAATAAAAGGATTTCATGCTGCTGAAAAGAACATTTAAGTCAACAAACTGTTTTTAATTCTGCAGTTAGAACATCCATAACATTATTGGAAAAAAAAAAAATCTTTTCCAGGGAATGGGAATGAACACTAAAAAAAAATCAGAGAATTATTTTCTCGTAAAGCAGTAATAACCTAGAACTCTAAGTACCTTGCAATTTGCTTAAAGATGCTGAAATACTAGGCTGTGAAACAGTGACACAATTGTTTTACATGTCGTTTCAGCTCCAGCTGAGTTTCTTGTCTTGGAACTTCATCAGCCTTTGTGCTTGAATCCCAGCATAATGAATCCATGAGCTCTTTATATTTTCTGCAAAGCCACAGTATACTCAGACCATCTGTTTGCATTTTTAAAATTATTATTTATTTATGGAAGGCAAGACTTTCTGAAATAATGATACCCCTAGCCCCATAACCAGCTATCCAAAGATACTTTTGTATAAACAGAGGATTCTCAAGGCTTAATGGCATTGTGTGTAAGGAAGCACTGATTATGACTTAACTTCAGCAGCTTAGTGCACTAAATTTAAGACTAGAAAAATTTTTATTTTTAAGGAGTCCAAACTTGTCCAATTCTCCAGACTCCTATTTTTAATGAATTCAGAGAATTAAAATCTATCAATTTTAATTTTAAAATGTTTTCTTTTTCCTCATTCTGCTGCCTTGTTTCTCTTTTGCTGGAGATGTTGCTGTAAGATTCATAATGTAAGGTTCTATTGGAACACTGATTTTTAAAAAAAAAAAAAAAAATCTAATTTTTTTCCCCAACATTGAGAAATGAACTCAAAAGTGCATCCAACAAAAGTTCTTTCTACTAGTTGGAACTAATAATGTTTTCTGAAATTCTGTAATATAAATGTAGACTACATATTACATATTGCCGTGTAAGCAACTACATTTAATTTATTTACTATGGCTATACTATAACCATTTAGAACTTTAAAATTTTAAATATTTCATTTTTTTTTCATTAGTATAAGATCTTGTTGGGTGACCTAGGGCAAATGCTAAGTAACCTTTATATGTACTCTAGAACTTGTATTCCAACTGCATTAATAAAATAAGCATGTTATTTTAAGGTTTCCATGGTGGCATCCTGATAAAAGTATCCATAAATCCAACAGCAGAACCACATAAAGCATGCCTATGTTGCTGTAAAAACATCTCCAAGAGTTACAGTATGGTTTTCAAGAATCACAAAAAAAAAATCCAACACTCTGGAAAAAAATGGTAATTCGTCAAGCTTCAGAGACCTAGCTTCACTCTGTTTAAACAGACTTTTTCCACTTGCTAGGGGAGGAAGAAAATGAGCAAACAGAAAGGAATGGGGAAGGTCCAGTCGTACATTCAAACAATGCTGCTTTTCTTCTTATGATGCACAAAGCAAGAATTGAAACTCTTTTTTTACTAATTCTTCTCATAAAAATTAATTTGCATAAAGTTTTTGTCTTGGTTGTGTAAAACATTATATGGAAACCTACACTATGGAGTTAACTGTCAAAAACAGTATATTTCATTTCTCAGAAAATAAAAGTGTGAGAAATTATCTTTCTACATGAAATACTATTCAACAACAATATAAAAAGATATTGCCAAATTATAGATCTTGCAGGCTCCCTAACAGTAAGGATGTTAAAATTTTGAGGTCACTCAGCATTTGAGTCCCTTTGAAGTTGCATGTAGATATAACTTGGTAATGAAAGCAAGAGTCTTCACCAACTCACCTGTACTGAACTGCAATGAATACTAAGGATTTGAGTAAAACCCTGAATTCTACTTTCACTTGTACAACACTTTCTTTTGCAGCCTGGAGCAAGTCAGTTATCTTTGCATTCCACATTAATAAAATGAAGAAAGAACCTCTTTGTTGCTGCTGAGGAATAATTAACTTCTACACAAGCTGCGCACAGATTTTTAGCAAAAGCTTTGTAATATTTATTTAGAAATTCTATTTTGCAGTTGTTTACAATTCACAATTTGTTTCGGATAATCAGATGAGCTTTACCACATTATGAGCTAGACCCCTAAAGAGAACCTGTTTAAAGCTAAAAATATTTAAGTGAGCTATTCATTACATTCAATATAACAAAAAGACTGTTCTCCCACATGTTGCATTTTTTCATTAAATCATCAAACTGGTGTAATCTGACAAAGATGTGATGATGTTTGCAGTGAGAGTTGCAACCTGCAGCTGTAGGGGTGGCTACATAAGTTTTACGAACTTATGTATTAATATAGATGATATATTTATACTTGTGTGTGCATATGTACAAAGTCTCATATACTAGGTCAGAAGAAAACTTCAAATGTTTAATGTTCTTAGTTTTTTCATTAGGTATGTAAAGAATGATACACAGAGGTGATTGACATTATGCAGAATTAGTCTGTTTTAATCTGCATAGTGAAAATATCCATTCCAAAGACATCCTATTTTGTAAGAGATTAACCTTTAAAATTCGTATCCAATCTGTGTTGAGTGAAGTGAAAAACAAAGAGACCTCTTATTAATAAAACTGATCACTATCAAAAGCAATTGGTTAAATGCAAAAAGACTTAAACACCCACAAAGCATTAAGCATAGAAAAACTGCAATCAAAGGAAAAGTAAATGGGTAAGAATATTTTCAAAGTTAGTTTCATAAATTACATACAACTTCTATTTTTAAATATTTTAGAAATGAATAATATTTGCATATCTTTTGCTTTTATCAATAACTGAAAAACATGATCAGTTTACACACATAACAGTAATACTTTTTTCTGGCTTAGCAGTTTAACCAAAAAAGTTTTGCACGTGATTTTATTTGACTTCACAAAAACACGCATATATATGTGAAGTTTGAAGATCTGTACTTTTAAAATAGGGTAACATCTTATAAAGATTCAAAATATGGCAACTCTGATTTGATTGTTTAGTTTCTTTTAGTAAATATACACATAGTGATAAAAGAGGACAGAGCTGTCTTTCTCAGAAGAGACTAGAATGTGATCTATGTGATCCTGTAAGAGCGAGCCTGCTTAGTATGTGTTCTGTTACTTTATAGAGAGGCTAGTCCATGTCTGCTCAAAGTGGTGTCTGTCTTTAAAAAGCTCTAAAAGAGAAAGTTTTGAATGTCCCTAACATTTCATACTGAAGAGCCAGACCTTTTAAATTAGCAGCAATTTAGACAGGTCTGAGTGTATTAAACAGAAGACAGTAAAAGTTACAATTTAGGAGGTTTAAAACAGCCTGTTCTGATAAACATTCATTTTGGTTAAGTGGATGTGCTTGGGAATGCCCATTTTATCTAACAGTTACAGAGGATTCAAGGAATCCTGTACAGGAAGCTCAGGTAGCCAGAGGACCACAGGGAAAAACTGAAAACATGAGGAAAAGGTGGCTGAATGAGAAAGAGGCAGGAAATCCAACTGAAAAAGAGTAGACCATAAACCTGTTTTGAAACCCACATTATTGTACAGGGAGAAAGGGGCTGTCTCACAACCAGGTGTTTGCTTTAAAGTTGAATTCACCTATGATCAGTTTATTTTCAAATCCTATCTAACTACTGAGAGAGGATAAACTGGCAAAGGGATCATAACTTTACAGAACAGATTTAAAAGAAGCAGCATGAGTTATTAATGAAGAAATACATGGTTCTGGCCCAAAGCCGACAATGCCTTCTTAGAGAGTAGCTGTATTCAAAATAATAATCCCCACTACAAAGAAAAAAAATATTTTATTAAATAAGTCAATCAAACAGTAAGGTCCAATAAAAATAACAGTAGGAGAAGCTGAAAAGAAAAAGTAGAAGGTGGCCCATTGTGAATAGAACATTAAATGGGGAAGCTGTGCTTCCTGTGGGGTGCTCCCTGAAGAACTGTGCATAACATCCATTTTGGTCTTGGCACAGCCCTCTGTTCTTTTGAAAATAAAAGAGAAACACATACCGAAACTCTCTCCTTCCATTCCAATGGGGCCAGGCTGAGGAGTCTCTCCATTCTTTAAGCAGTTGTGAATGTATGCTGCCTTCCACCTGGCATACTTCCTGTGCTGTGCGTTCTGCGAAAGGGAAAATGCCAGACATTTTAACAACTCACTTCTGCAAACTTATGCATTCAAAGCAGAAATATAAACATGTTTTCCACCTTGAGACAAGATTAGAAAACTCAACGGCTTTCTCTTCTGTCATTTGACACCTCTTTTAAAGATAAACAACATGTGTGAAATTAATAGGTGAATTAAAAAAAATAAAATAACAGCTCTAACAGGATCTTAGCATGAAAGGAAAATGTGGAGATCTTCAATTAATGCAGCATGCCAGGAAAAGTAAATAAATTATACCAAGACCATTTAGTATGTAGTATGAAATGCAGAGCACTGTGTAGTAATTACCAATGTGAAATGATGATGAAAATTTCTTACCTCCCTAAACTTAAAACGACTATTTACTTTAGATTTACATACCTGAAACTTAAAATGCTACTGATGCTGATCAGTAATATAAAATCTTTTCTAATTACATTATTTTAAAATTTAAAAATTTATTTAAAAAGCATGAATACAGAAAGGCTGATGTAGATGCAGATTAATGTGATTTGTTTGTGATATTATAGGACATACAATATTCTGATTTTATATCTTCACAACATGGTTAAAAATTCAGATGAAGGACCTTTTTTGCAAGTTTAAACAAACTGCTAATGACAACTTTAATAGTACAGTTAATAGGAAAAATAACATGTCTTTAAAAATAATTACTATATTGACAGTCAATACATTTTTTTGTCAACTATCCTGTTCTGAAACAGTGTCAGTATGAAGCAATAGTAGTGAGAAGCAAGGTGGCTTTTTGCCTTTTTGATTCCATTTCCATGGCAACAGTTTGAAATTGAAAAAAATCAACATGATTTTTCATTATTTTCAGTTTCTGGCAAAAAGAAATTGAGGAAAAGCATTTCACCTCGGTTTTCATAAATTCTTCCTTTCAGATAATATGAATGATTGAAATAAATGCCAGAATCTTAACTATTTTAAGATTTTCCATTTCATTTTTTAAAATATATTTTACTGTTCCTAGGTACAACCTTCAACATGTCAAAATATGAAATGAAGATTAGCCACTTTGTATTTCCTGGGATTGTTTCAACAGTGTTTATTTAACCCAGGAATAGTTCTCAATTGTTGCAATAAATCTTAAACTGATTATGCAAATTAAGTACTTTGTCATAAGTTATATGAGAAATGATCAGTTCTGACAGTTATGAGATGATATATATCAAGGAACAAGGCTGAATATAAACAGAGATGAGAAATTTAGAAGGATGAGTGGAATAAATTGGCCAAATCAACAGTACAGGTTGTGACAGCATGCTTCACGTCAGCATCATCACCTGCAAGGTACTGGTGAACTCAAATTTCCACACTAACAATCACAGGTAAAGTGGTTTGGAAACTGAGGTAGACAGATTGATGTCTCTTTAAAAGTCCTGGTTGAAGTTAAATCCAAAGTTTCTGAGAATTAATAAACTGACAGGCACTCTGCACTTCACAAAGCCTATTGCACTGTCATCTAGAACAGGGTAGAGAGACACAATACAAAAGGTATCTCCAGCAAGCTCCCTTGCTAAGATTTAATACATTGTATCCACCAGGACTCTTATGAAACCCAAGAGAAAGATACAGTCTTCATTTTTGCAAATAAGATTTTCTTCAGAAAGAAAACCCTATCCTTAAGACAGGTTTATTAAAATACATCCACTATACCTCAGAAGCAAAAAGTGCAATTGCAAAACCTGACCTTCTGTTAAATACTTTATTTTAATAATCATTTCTGGTCAGTCAGTGTTACAGATCAAATTCCTTTATTATTAACAAACACAATAGAGGCCACAAAATACAGGAATAGTCATCCAGAGTACAGTACCTTTAGAAAATATTATTATGCAGTATTTAACAGTCTGTACATCTCCCCTCTGTTTCAATATGGCGATTATTTATTGATAAAACGTGAAGGTGCTGCTGTATTAGGCGTCCACGCCCAGGTGCTGGCAACATGGGGCGGCAGCAGTGGTATCTGGAAGGGCTGCCCCACATTGGATATAACTAGCTCCAGCAGACCCACTGTGGGACACAGCTGAGACCTTCAGCCAGGCTGGTGGTGCCCCAAGGAGAGAGTATTTAAGGATGGGCCAAGCACCCCACACAAGCAAAATGCTGGACGGAGGGAGGAGAAGGGAACAAAGTGTCATGTCTGTCATGCATCCCAACTGTAAAGATTATCATTCCAGAACTGAGAAGCAAAATTCTGTTGTGTTTGGTTTGTCTGTAATATGCACTGCTGTCCCTTTTTGGAAGGCTTCCCTACTGAATGAATGTTACTACTGAGGTTAATAAAAAGAACACTACTATCACACAGCTTCCTACTGACCTGATGAAAGCTGTGTCTTGTAAAACACATCTTCCAGAAAATCCTTTTGCCTACTTCTAATATTGAAATTTTAGAACATCCACTCTTAATTTGTGACACAATCCACTCATACTACCCAGTAATCAACCACTGCCATTTAAAAACATACATATTACGTTCAATACCCATTTTCTGATTCTAGGCGTCAAATATCTGCTTTCTATGCCTTCTGTTGCTGATTTAAAAGCCTTTTAATAGTTGATAATCCACATATACGAAGGCAATTACGTGTTGAAAAAACAGGCAGATGATCTGCATATAGATGTCACACTATATAACTGGGTGTAAGGCTGAGCTTACCTCAGGCTAACAAAAGCTTCTGCAAAAGTGTAAGACAGTCACGTCGTATTTGTGCCATCATTCCTTCATATGAAACTGGATAAGGAAACTGTTGAAATGTAATGATGCTGTACAAAAGTGCAAACTTTATCCTGTATTTCTGGTACACTCTCTTTTATTGTCTTCACTGACTAAATCAAATGAGAGAATTCTGCTTCTTTCCAACTTCAAAGCATTTCTGTCCTTTCAGTATCAACAATAAAAACCCCTGAGACATAGTAGTAAACATACCACTACTAGCACTCCACACCAACATTAACAAAAATTTCTTCCATCTACAAAGGAGGATTGCTTCAGGACCTCTGAGGAGTCACCAAATCAGTGCACTGACCTGTGCATTCCTACAGCCTAAGATGATTGTATTTTCAATCCAATTCAATATGCATTCACTCTCCGGCTCTAGAAAATGTTATTATTTGATACAGTAAAGGATGTCAGGATGCAGAGCAGCCAGTTTTAAGAGAACACATGAAAGCAAACTTACTTGTGCCTCTTGATAAATGAAAATTTTAGATTCGTATAGTCTCAGGCTATGGATGATGCAGAATCTTAAAAGAACTCTTGGCCAAGCATTTCTCTTGGGTAAGACCTATCTTTAATATCTACACTTACATCCCATAGTATACAAGAAGTGTACGGTTATTAAGATCATTTTTTTACCCTCCTTCCAATATTTACAAATGAAAGTAGCCACAACAACTGCATTTTAAACTGAGCGAGTACAGCTTGCACATTAGGCACGCTTATCAGACTGGGGATTTACATACAGGATGTCAAGTCTGTGAATTCCAAGCAGGGCATGGAAAAAAGTGAAGGCGGAAAAAGCCAGGAACCTTTCATCATTTTTCTCATAAGCATTCCTACTTGTTCCATGTAATGCTGTGTAATGTAATGCAATGTAATGTAATGTGCCCCACAGTAATAATCAAACTTTGAATTTCTAACTGATACTTCTCATGAAGCATCTTCTAACAGATAACAGTTGTCTGGTATTTCATGTACGATTTATCTGAAATACTTCGCACAATTCTTTATGACTTACTAACAAGCCTAAGACTACACAATCAGAACGTATGTTCTTTGAAATTCATATTCACACATTATAAAAGCAATATCTGTGCTAGCAAAAGAAATCACATAATACACTCGTATGCCTAACACATACCTCTTCAGAGAGCTCCCCAAATACCGTTAGAACATCTATCAGGAGACTTGCAGTATAAAAGGACTTTATCATGTTTCTGGAAAAGAGAAAATATTTCACTAACTTGGTAATGTCAGTCTTCAGAATCACATTTTGCAAGCTGTCATTTTTAGATCATACTGGCTTATTTCAAACCAAATATTACTATTTTTATTCGTTTAATCTGACGTTAGAACCTGCTTCACAACATTTAAATCTAGCAATATATTGATTAGTGTCCTGACTACAGTGCAGAAAATGTTCAGTATTTTTTAAAACTGCTCAAGTGTTCTGCACTTAGATTCTAGTTTGGAATGTTCCATGTAGGACATAGGAAATCCTATATTAGTTTCGAAAAATACATCAACATGCCATAGTAACTGCTGTAAATCAGACCACATAATGGATCATCACAACTATTTTACTATCATTGGTCAGTAGAAACTGTAACATGCTTGATGTAAATAAAGTGCAATATTAGCCTGTGGTTTTAGAAGGCTTGCCAGCAGGTTAGCAGCCTCTTAAAGAACACAAGAACAAGGATACCAGATAATATGTGAAGTTAGAGATGTACCAGTAGCAACAAATCAAATTTTCTAAAAGAGAAAAGAATGCATTAAAGCCCAATTCTTGTTTCCATTCAAATTAAAGGGAGTTTGGATATTCACATCCTGGGACCAGTATCTTAATTCAGATAAGAAAACCAAAGATTTTCACCTACTTATGAAATTGTCCAGCTCTGTCTTCATTGTCTGCGTATAAAAACATTTTCAAAGCATAATTCTCCACATGAGCAGAACCAACAATTTCCTGAGTAATTGCTTCATTATCACCAAATTGCTTTTTCATCTGAAAAGTGTTGGAAAAATACATTAATTACTTTATTAGACCCTAGCAACTCTGCAAACACAAAATGAACCTGCTGACTTAAAAAAAGACAAGTACAATTTAAAAAGGAAAAACATACAGTTTGTTTTATAAATTTCCGGCTTCTAGCATAACAAAACGCTAAAAGCAGTGTGTGAAAGAGAAGGCACATTCTTTTGGAGAGAGAAACATTATGAATAAGTAACTCTAAATCTTCAATCACAAAATATTTATAAAAACAACAGAAAATCCCTGTAAAAGTTAAAAATAAACACAACTACAATATTGTGAAGGAATAGCTACAGATGTTTTTCCCTCTAGTATCCAAAAGACCAGGCACTCTGAACCCTGTGCCAGGATTCAACACAGTTCAATCAGTAAAGTAATGCATGCTTTATAAATGTGCTGTAGATCAGAGTGATCATGTATCTTCCCTCTTATAAAGCTTATTTCACTGCAGCTTATTATATCTTTCAAAGTGTGTGAGCCCTACCTTGACTGGTCTAGTGACCTATGGATTTACTGGAATTTTCAGTGCAAGGAGTGTATTTCAAGACCTCTTTTCAAAAATGTTAGAGTACAAGAATCTTCAGGTTTCCTAACAAAAATCAGTAAAGCAAACAACTCTCCAACAGTTACAACAGGTGGATTTTCAGCTTCTGAATAGGCTTACTGTTTGCACATAAGGAAATCTCAGGTTATCCTTAGAGAACAAAAACAGGAACGCTGCATGATACTAACCTGCAGCCTTTACTTTGCCAAAAGATTTAAAAACAATCTCTGAACAGTAGTTATTTTTCATTGTGAGTGTGAAGAAAATGTAATCACGCAGGCTGCATTTCCATATTTTTTTAGACTGTTGCCAACTTTAGGATATAGAATGTTGCCAGAAAAGTTACTTGATTTCAATACTGAAGTATAAGCTCTCCAAATAGAATTTTAAATTTAAAGACTTTTGTCAACAACTACTCTAAATGGTTTTTAAGAAGTATTTGTTCCACAAAGTGTAATTTTCTTGCGAGAGTACCACAATTTGTAAATTGAAAGACATGGAACTGAGATGAAACACTGAAGCTAACTCAGGAAGAAAGCTGTTTGCATACACATATATTTCCCCAGCCTGCCTTTATACCTCACACTCAGAAAATAACTATACTTGAATAACTATACTTGATCTGATGTTCACTGGAGATTATTTTAAACATACAAGTGACACTGTTACGTACATGTCTAAAAATATTAAAGTTAACCAAGCTATTTACTTTTGAAATTACCCATCACACACAGTGATTCAATAAAGCAGTACTGGTGTTATAAATGTTGATTCAAAATTTGAACCTAAAAATCAAGCCACTTCCATTTAACTTTACAAAAAAAAACCCCAAACATTTAAATGAAAAAGTCACGTATTGTGAAAAAGTAAAACAACACAATTTTATGTAAAAATATTTATGATGAAAACGTGCATTTTGGATACAAAATCACAGTGTTTAATTCACGTTTTTGGAATATTATGATGTTTCCTGCAAAGAACAGATCTGGTAATCTCCAGCTGTTTTATTCTTTGCTATTGTAAAGCTCAGGACTGTTTGCAAGCTTCTGTCTTAACCTCTAAAACACCCAACTGCAGCGCCAGTGAAAGCGCAGACCTGTGGCACCCTTTGTGCCCCATGGTGGTTAAGGGCAGACTGAAAACGGCTGCTATTAAATTACTGCAGAGGTCCAACTTTTCCATAAACCCAAGCTTCCCAGCCCACAAAACCGCTGTATTAGACTTGCTCAGAGGTGCTCTCTCTGTCCTTCCACCACTTGGATACGCAGAAGAACCTTCAATGCCTGTGCATCAGCTGTCACGCAGATAGTCTTACCAGCAACTGAAAGATGAAAGCAATGGACACTTGCTGCTCTTCCAGTCTTTCTGCCTTTGAAACAGAAGGGGTAACTGAATGCTGCAGACAAATTAACTGCTGCAGCACCACAAGGGATCCAACAAATTTCAACAATCCTTAGGAAATGAAGAGCAAAATCTTCTAGGAGTTTTAATCTCACCTCTCCTGCTACCTCTCTCCCTTTTTGAACATGAAAACCAGACCCATTGAAGGTGTCAAAATCTAATGAAATAACAGACAGAGAAGTCACTGTACACTGAATTTTCCATTACTAAAGATCAGTGATAAAACATAGCAAGAAGCACAAGGTATGAGAAAAAAACCCAAATAGTTCATGTTTCCTTTTTTTGTTCTGAAGAATCTTAGAATCATAGAATGGCTTGAGTTGGAAGGGACCTTAAGGATCATCTAGTTCCAACCGCCCCTGCCATGGGTAGGGATGCCATTCACTAGATGAGGTTGCTCAGGCAGGACCCATCCAACCTGGCCTTGAATACTTCCACAGATGAGGCACACATCTTTACCAGTTAAAGGCTGTTGTACTAGTTTCACACAAACTCTTCAGGCACTGCTGCGGCTAGATGGCTAGATTTTGGTCAGAATTACTAATAGTGAACACACAAAGAACTGCTGCTTCATTTTTCAACATTATTTTCTGCTTCCAAATGAGCACTCGAACTGTAAAACCCATACATTTCTTCCTTTTAGAATATTGAAAACTACAAGGTATGAACATAAACAGCTCCTAGAACTTAAACTGACCACTTGTACGATAACTTTACCTTTCTTTTTTTTAAATCTGTTCTATTTAAGGCTTTTTAATAGGATCAGATCCATTCAAAGAGCATGGCACAGTCATCTCTGACACAGATTAGACTGTGCTTGCAAAAATTCATAGTAGAAAATCTCCAATCTCTAACAGAGGATATGATCAGAAGTATCTTTATCTTTTACAGAATATTTTAAAAAACTCCCTGGGTACAACGGTTTAGGTCAAAACTTTCAAAAGCATCCAAGGACTAGGCTAGTGAGTCCTACAGTAGTGAAAATACGCTCATACACTTCATAGAATCAAAGGCAAATATATTACAAAAGTCTTTTAGAACACCTGTATTTATTTCATTATGAATTATGATTTGTCATGAGAACACGTTTGAATAAAGTATCGTAATTCATGTTGTCTACACAAAACCTTATGGCAAAATGTCAGTTATTTTTGTGCATGACATACATATACACATACAGCTTTACCTCTTCCTTTACCTTTTCCAATCCTTCTGCCAATTTATTACATACAACTTAAATTCATACAATGTGCCTGCATACAGAACAGTTGCATCAATGGCTGATGTTGGAGAAGAGATCGTATTTGCAGGAGCTTAAATAAAAATTAAAGTCATATCAAGAATCATTTTAGAGCAGAGCAATAAATTCTACTTACAGCTTCCAACTGATCCATAAGCTTCGATAAAAATTTACGGCATTCTGGAGTTTTACTATCAATCTTCATCCCTGTTTGCATTGCATACAAACGACCTTGAAATGATATAAAACACAAAAAACACCAGAAGTGATTATCTGAGGCAAAACCCATTAGCAAATAAAGCAATGCCTCCCACACATCTGAAAGACAAACTCATGGTTTAACAATGTACTGACATCAGTACTAGTGAGCAATGACAGTGAAATCCAGATATGTTTGGTCTTGCAGAGATACTAGGAGATATTTTTGTGAGATTTATGCTTTATTTTCCCCAGTGACTATTCCAGCTGATTTCAAATTGATGTTTGTATCACTATTATGCAATATTAAGGGATTTTGTAAATTATCACTACCCTTGCTTGCAGTGCTCTCAAACAGGAACTTCAAGTTGATTTGAGAGAGTGTGTGGATATATCTCAAAAATACAACTTCACGGAGCAGGAACCAATCCACTTCAAAACACCACTTTAAGCATCTGTTATTTCCATGTACATAGCATTAGAAGACTCAAGACACAAACCTGATCTTTAAAGCAGACAAGACAGGCTTTATTAAACTTTATCTGCAAGTAGACTTGTCAGTTTTTAATATGATCTTGAAATTGAATGATGATGAACATCTTATGATTAAAAATTATCTTTTTACTACCAAAAATCTGTGAATTTTAGATTTGCACATTGCAGAACGTTATAGGCTTCATAAAACTGGGCAAACCCGAACAACTGTTAGTTACTAGGATTAACACGCACAGAGAAAGGAAAATGGACAGAAACAATCAGTAACCAAATGCAGAACACTTTCCACAAATAACACATTCCATTAACTCTCACTCTTGACCTCTAAAGAAGTCCTCCAAGACACTTTCTATGCTATGCAGATTTCATCAAGTGACAATACTAATATTAAGATAATGACTGATAGGTACTCTAAAGCCCACCTTATTTATCTTCAATAAGCTGATATGTTAATATGAAACATTATGAAACCAGCACATATAAAGTTGAAATTAGATTTCAAAGAAATTCAAACACAGAAAGAGACAGAGATTTGTATCCAAGGCACTGAAATAAATTGAGTCTACCGCCAATTAAAATACCATCATCATATGACGAGGAATTAATGCTCAGTCTTCAATTAAACTGATTTTTAAGTAAATCCTTGACTGTAAGCTCCCCTGAACAAATTTCACGGTTTAAGTTAATAATATAAAACTTAAGAATTAATATAAGGGTTGCTAAATCTATGAGTCATCTAGATCAGTTATTTCTTTTTGATGGATGGAAGTATCAGATATCTTCAGAAGCAAATAAATTAACTTGAGACTAATATGCATTAGGGCGACAAATTCAGAATACCCTTGGTGATTACTGGATAGAGATTTATATTACTTACTGAAGTATGCATCTTCAGATATCTTCCATAACTCATTTACATAAAAAGAACTCTGTTCCCACATAAATGGATCTTGCAAATGTCTTTAGTCTTGAGAACGTTTAATAATTAAAAGATCTCCTAATTTTTAGCTGTTACTCTTGTGTTACCCCATGTGGCTTTTTTCACACTCTTTGAAAATACATCCATTTAAATAGCGGAAGCACGGTAATTTTTTTCCTCACTAATACCCAAAAGGGTGTATTTACAGGACTGTGCCATCTGTAGGCTTTGTATGCAGCCCCGAAAAGCTAGCCCTTCCCCCTCTTAGGATTTCAGAGGCTCAGAAAAACTTAAAGACTCCTTCAGGCACTCCAGTGAACAAATGGAGAAGAGCATTTGGACACACAGAAAACACAGGTCAGAGAACAATAGTTACAGTTAAGAAATATGTTTTTCTTGTCCATATATAACTTTACACTGTGGGTGATATCAAGCAATGTTCCATACCAACACATTTTCCTGCCAACAGTAGATTCTGGGACCAAAGTGCCCCAGAGTCCAGAAGTCATTCAAGATTGAAGGTCTACTATCCAAAGCACAGACTGTCAAGAAAACATGAAGGTGCTCTAGCAGCAGCAGTTCTACAGATACTAAGAACAGAGACATCCTACAGACAATTAATGTCACCTGAGATAAGATTAAATGTGTTCCACCAGTCACAGCAATTACATCTCTGTACCACATAGTTGACCATATGAGACAGTTACCAGGTTTAGCCACCAAATCTCAATCTGTATGAATGCCTATATAAATTGGACAGAAGATTTCCTGAAAGATCTTAATAACTGGTAAAAGATCAAAGCACACTTAAGTTACTGTAACAAGAGAGTCTACTGTGATCTTTAAGAACTTCTGAAGTCCAGAATTTTTGCGTACTCACTTCACACACATTTGAAAGGAGGACCACTGCACAACAAACCTGTCTAGAGAGGCCTCAGATGACACAGTCATTGAGATAAAGGCAAAAGCTACTCCTTCTTTCTTAAGTAAGTGGTGACCAAGAAAAAGCAGGATATCTGTGGAAACTACTACTGACAGACTATCACTGCCTAGCAGCACTCCATACCAAAAGGTAGTCTTGACTCAGATATCATTGATAAAAGAACCTGATTGTAATGAAGGACGAGGCAACCCGCAGCTCAGAAAGTGCAAACCATACCCTACCAGTCAAAATCTCCACAAACATCAGTTTCAGTTGATGAACTGAAGATACAGAAGAAAAAGTACACAGTCTGAATCTCACCATTGCCAAACAAAATGTTGTTAAGTGTGTTTAGGCACACTTACTGCTTTACTCAGCACTACTCTAGTCAAAAGTACGACTTTGGGATAGAAAACCTCTATCAACAATCACTAAACTTACCAAGCGAACAGCATGTAAAATAGCTGAAAAACTGAAAGAACGAGAGATTTCTAGGGACAGAAACAAAATAAGAAGATGAGGAAATAATTTGGTGTTTATCTTTAAAGACACCACTGAAATAAAAATCATATTTTTAATGTTTCAAAATTTTGCTTTTGAAATTATCTGTATGAAGAGCAGCAGTGAATCTGAAAGCAGTAAGCAATCCCTTGCCTTATTACCGACAACAGGAAAAAGTGCCTACTACTTCTACTCTTTCCATTTTTGAGTACTATTATATTGTATTCCTAAGGCAAAGAATCTTAATTAATTTCCAAATGCAAGTTTTTCCAAGTCTGCATCTTCTGCCATTCTATTTTGAAACGTCCCAAGCATATTACATGAAGGCTATCTGTAAGACTGTGCTAGTTTTGACACTACTACCTTTGTCAATTAGGGTTTTAGAAGTCTCTAGCATATCTTTTACTTCTGTGTGTACTTCATCACACAGGTATTACTTATGGTAAAGATACATAATAGTAACTGAAAAATATGTTTTCATCTAGTGAAGGAAACCTTTTCCTGTCTAACTTGCAGCAAATGGTCAAACGCAATTACAAGATTTTCAGCAGCAATGAGCAAAACGTAACTTTCCTGTGTTAATATTGTCAAATTTTAAACTGGCAATTTTAAACTGGCAATGGTTAAAGAACTGTCCTCCATGTTTATGGTGACACATAATCTCAGTAGCAAATAACTCATAAGCAAGAGGCTAAAAGTTTACAGCCTCCAACACCTCTGCTGAGAAAGTCAACAGTGGCATGAGTTCAGCTGCCCCCTCCCCCCCATATCTAAAAGAAAAGAGAGTAATTATTTGCATTCCTTTAAATACAGCTGGTTTGGTTCCTGTGATATTGCAAAAGCAGTGGCATGTATTATTACTGTGCTTGCTAGGTCACAAAACTTCTGCTTTAATGCAAGTGGTTCAACCTCTAACAAGTGGAAGTTAATCTCCTGAACAGTATGGACACCACAGAAAGAAAGCCTCTTAGTGTTCTGTATTACAAATGCATTATTTTACCTTATAAAATACCATACTTGAGATGCCATTTTACATCAGAATTATTTCATAGAAAAAAAAATGTATAAAGCCACTTGCTTAGTAACATTTGGTAAAAAAAATTCCTCTGTGAAAAGCCAAGCTTCTGGAAATGCTGACGTAAAAAGACAACAACATCCATATACTGTAGCTGCAAAACTTTTCAAGTTTTTAAAGCCTAAATGGAGTATATGAAGAAAGCAGACCATCTGGGAATTAAGGGACCTGTACTTCTCATCTCTCTTCACTATTTGTGATGAAGTTCTGGAATTCTTGGAAACAAACAGATGAATGAAATGATTCCTTCTTTTTGTTTTATGCACTCAGCTTAATAACAGACGCAACTATTTTTTGCCTCCTTTATCTAAATCAAGTAGCAAAAAAGACTTTAAAGCAGCCAACAACAGTAGTATAGGCATAAAGTAAAGCACTAAGAAGGTAAAGAGCTCGGGACATAGAGCTAATGTCTAAATATTAATGAATATTATAAGTAGAGCTAAAGTCACTTGTAATTTTATACACAAAGCCAGAACTGTTTTGCCAATTATTAACTAAAAGAGAGCTTGCTCTCAGTTTGCAGACAGGACATTTATCTTCAAATTCATAAAGACTTGGCAGGTTATCATTCTCACAAAAATGTTTTGCCAAGACAACCAAAAAATATATATCTTGACTTGCTGCCCTTAATCTTTGTTCAGTAAATACTAAGTGCGGGTGTGCTGCGTGGAATTATACACTGAGCTTTACAGAAAATTCTTTGCCTTCATTTATGTCACGTTATTTTTCCTTTGCTAACACCCAGCACAATTTCAGAGAAAGTATTTTGTCTTTAGTATGTGCCAGGCATTCATTCCTCATACACATTAAGTTACTCCAGATTTATGTTTGGATAACAACTGAAACTCCCCTCACTCCCATTTTAAACTAACTCTGTGCCAAGTAAAAAACACTGGAGAAAAAAAGTTCCAGCCAGCAATCATGCACCAAATAAAAAATTCTGTCCTCCTATCCATCTTTCTTTTTCCTGGCCTAACAGGAATCAAAAGATTATATTTCTTTTTCCCTGTACATATTTTAATTCTCTAGCATACAAAAAGGAAACTTATTAGCAACTGGAATATTTTCGACATTTGAGAGTAACAAATTGACATAAAATAGTAACAAATAACATTGCAGTAAACTTTAGCTATATTTTGATTCTGATTGAGGAATGAAAGCTTTTTCAAGCTGTAATTTATTACTCATTCATATTCTTCACCTTCCTCTTCCCTTTGTCAAACCATTGACAGATAAACATTTGTTAACTGCCTGGTACAGGAAGCCAACAGCTGGAATACAAATAAAGGAAGCAAGGGACATAAAGACATTAAATTGGATTCTACTCAAATCCCAAACTACTGGAAACATTTTCATATAAAAATGAATTACTCTTGCTTTCATGAACATTAATGTGCCATATTTCAGTCATGCAATTTCTGTGTGCAGATCATAAATATACGGTACTTCTACATGGCTAAGTCCAAGTTGTCTGAATCCAAAGACTTTTAAAACGAGATTTAACAGTTCTGACAAACAAACTTTGAAGGGCCTTATACTGCCTCTTCTTATATGATGCTGAAGGAAACTGGCAAAAGACAAGATATTAGGCTGGCAGCATCAATTCAAAAAACCTAAAACATTCCAGAAAAAGCAAATTACTTTTAAATATTTACTTTAAAGTAAAATTAGTTTAGGGAGAAAGGTAAGAAAAACAGATCTGATGTGAAAGTGGGGGGAATGAAGACTACAAACAAATATAACTAAGAAATTCATAACAAAAAAAGGATAGTATCACGACCCCTTTGTCCCCACAGATTCTTTCACAGTATTTTAAGTTTTACCAAGGAAAATGGACTGATAACAGTATAATTCAGGGTTATGTAACATGCTTGACAAATTCTGTCAAGTCAAAATGATCTCAAATAAAATGTCTCTTACTTTAAATTCCTGACAGTTACAGTAAGTTACATTACAATTCCATTTTATTGGAACAATAGCAACTTGTAAACAAGACAAACAAGTGAAACAAAATTTCCAAAATTTCCACAAACAAGAGTGGCAACTATTAAGGTTAGATGACAAATAATCTAGTAATATCTATCACAAATCCTAGGAAATTACTTTGTATTTTATACTACCATGCTTCAGTCTGGTTTAAGACAAATTTTAATTTTGTAAAATTTGAGTAAGAGATCTATATGTGGAATTCACAGGCTTCTAAGCTTTTGTACAATATTTAAATTACCGGTATTTTTAGAAGCTTGTCTCTAATAAAGAAAAGGAAATATTTCTAATTAAATCAGAAAAACTACATTAAATTTATTTATAGCAATTGGGATCTCTAGAATGCAACAGGAGGACAAGGCAGCTACTCTGGATTAGTTATGGTCAAGTCACAAGGATAAAACAGCTTGTAGTGATTAGAGAGCACAGATCTGAAGCACTTCTGTGGAACACCCTCCAGTTTGACTTAAACTGGAAGAAGCCTATTTCATGCCCTGGAAATCTTTTGGTTCAAGAGGTTGTCAACTAGTTGTGGGAAAAAAAATTGTCTCATTTGCTTTCTCTCTTCCTGCTTGATCTCACAAAATCAGAAATACTAATACAATACTAAGATCCTTTGGAAGCATTTCTCTGGTGCTTTTGCATTTCAAGAATTTAAAAAGTGAAGATTTTTTCACACCTTTTTTAAGATCAAATTTACTGATCTCACACAAATGTTTTTTGATGTTTAGGATACTGTAAAGCAAAAATCATCACAGCTCTGCTTTTCAGAAGTTACTAGAATCATAATTTCTCATGTTGCATCCATTAGATATCCAAACACTGTTGTGCGTTAGGGTGTTACATATCATGAAACATCAGTCCTTTTCTGGCAACTCACTCACATTCTCGCAATACTTTTGAATGAGAACATCTATGCCCAGTAGGTACAGAAGTCCAAAATAAACTACCAATCATCTTTGCAAAGAGCTTAACAACGCTACTAAAAGGCTGAAACAACAGCCATTAAGGAAAATCTTGCTTTGAACACTAAACTAGAAGTTTTTGGAAGACACAGCTACTCTCAAGATTTACAATTGTTAAAAAAAATAACTTCTGAGTCAAACTGTCTATGCCAGAGATATAATTTCTTCAGTTATTACAGGCTAGAGATTTTTTTTATCAGAGCCTGCCTCCTTGTGTCTGTAGAATAACATCTCAAAGTAGTCAAACAGTCAGACTCGTGTAAGTTTTCAACATAAAAAGTTATTTCATTGACTACCAATTACTTGTCTTTTGCTAGACAACCAATGCAGCATAGTTTTCTGGTATTCCCTTATACCTGCTGAATCAGCTGACCTTTACTGAACCTGAAATAGCTACATACATTAACCATTAAGGATCTAATCTCTTTTTAAGGAGAATTATTTTGTGAGATCATGTCCTGCACAACTTAAAAAAAACATTTTTTTTTTTATTTCTTTACAATCTATGTTCTAAGTAGAACACATTTAACAACAAAGTAAATTTATATTTGCTTCCTGACAGTATGTATCATATTTTTATTGCTTCAATCAATTATGTCCATCTACTAACAACAGAGCTAAAAAAGCAACAGTTTACACACAACACATAAAGGTACTGATCATATGCTGCTTGGAATTTGAATACCTAAAAAGGAGGTTAAGCCCAAAGGTTTCGTAAGGAATACGCAAGACTACCAGTAATAAACCCATTTTTCAATTTTTGCAGTGTTTCTAGGAAGTACCACAACAAAAAGTATCTGTGATGTATTACAACATACAGGAACATCAATGTTCTCATGTGGAAAATCATGTGGCAGTTAAAAAATACAAATAATCCCTGTTGTAGCTATTCGTACTGTGTAAAACAGATTCATGTTCATTAAATAAGTTTCTTTAAATCAACATAGGCCAGCAATATCAAAAAAGCAGGAGTCCTGTCTTCACCCCAAGTCACTGTGTCCTATTCCTTGTCTGTGTGGGAGTACAGCTGTTTAAGCAGCAGTGAACTGGTCTGGATGAAAAATAGCTTGTTATTGGCTTTCATCATACAATTGCATCAACATTTGCTTCGCAAGCACACTAGGGCTGGGAATGAGAGGCCAGAGAAGGACTACAGTATCTTCTTTAGGTGGCACTACTGATTTATGCTAGCTTAATGCTTAAAATGCACTATACCCCAAAAAACATGAGACAAAAATTTAAAATGGTGTATGCAAATAAAATGTGTAACTGCCATTTAAATCCCCAGCTTTAAGAGTGCACCATCTACCACCTCTCATGGATGCTGATGAGAGACAAAAATATTAACAAGGCCGTAAGTGGTTACTCCTGACAATTTTATTGCTAAGCTATAGAAAGTAATATTTTAAGTTGCAAGCACATCTTGTCAGAGTTTTGCTTCTGATTTTCCAATTAATTCGTGTCACAGCTCTTATTAACAGAAATATATAATCAATAAATGAACATAAATCAAAACCCAGCAGACATATGTCCATAGTGACAACTACTGTGCTATGGAAACATTAATGATACCAGGACCAAAGCTTTGTTATAGGTATGAGCCACTTATGGCAATATTGCAAAGCTATAAACACATCACTCTTCAGACTGACAGTTACACTCAGCAGATGACCAAAAGTCAGACGGTTCTGCCGCACAGAGTGGCTGTGCAAGCAGCTTTGTGATGGAACACGCAGCACTGACCCATCACATGACCTGTCACTGCAGGGTCCCCTCTGGCTGCTGGGCCACACCAGCCTCCAGGTCCCAGGACACGCACCTGGGATATGCACCTGCAGATGAGGCTGGTGGAGAAGCACCAGCACAGAGAACACCACACACCGAGACTTCCTCACATTATTCCCTCCACACAATACATTATAGAAAATGTATAGAGCTCCTCTGAAACACATTTCAAAGGCTAAACAAAGAGATGTTCACTTTTTTCAGTGAAGCATCTAATGAGAAACACTGTTTTAACTCTACATAAATCTGTGTTGCTTTTCAAAATTTTATCTGAAAAGTATCCTGAAATTTTTTTGTATACCCAGACCTACACTTCTAAAAACCTATCTTTTTAGTAAAGCTTTTATTATTCATTGAATGCTAGCAGTATATACAGGACATTTTTTGACAGTTGCAATATTAATAATTAATACTTTGGGATTTCCCATAATTGTTCTAAACCCACAATGTTAAAAATTAATGGCTCATAGATCTTCTTGCTTCAAAGCCAGAATTAAATGAAGAAAAAAAAAATCCTATGAAACAGGAGTTCTGCATTTTAGTCAATCCAGACAAACTCATCTACCATGGGAGGAAATAAGTGTCACCAGTGGGACACTGGTGAAAATTAATTCTTCTCCTTCATGTGTTTACAAGAACAAAGGATCTGAGAGAGATCTAACCTGAAAAAGAGGTGTCACTGCTTTTTACTTTATGTAATACTTTAATTAGAATATAGCCTTCACTGTACTCAGTAATGAATCAGATGTGTTGAAGCATTCAAATGAAAAAATAAAACTTTCAGACTACTTAGGACAGACAAGGCAAACAACTTTACACAAAACGGTAATTATCCAACACAGACTTTTTTCCCTCTACACTAAGACTTACATTAAGTTTCAGAATGCAAAAGACAAAGAAAAATAGAGTTCATACACTAAACCAATTCTGTTTTAAAATAAAAATAGACTTGTAGCTAAATGCACTAAATGCTAGTCTTTTCCTTGTCTAGCCAGATAGGGTGTTACATCTGATAGAAAAACCCAAAGAAACTCAAAAAAAACCCCAAAACCCAAAAAATCAGTGCAACTTGACCTAGCTGGTGATTCCTGCTACACAAAGTAGGCCCTGTCCCATGTTTTGCCATTAAATAAAGAGTAAGTAGTATTGAGAACAACCAGTGTTCTAATATGTGGCTATCTCACTTCTCTGGTTGCAATTTTCCACATTAGCACAGTATTCCTGTGTAACATATAAAAATTTATATTATTCTTCTGTCACTGAACTGACAGATTTTTCAGAGCTTTCTGAAGCTTCAATTTCATGAATTCATCCTTACAAACTAAACTACATCTATTTTTTAGCTCTTTTTGAAGACAAGCCAAGTAAACCCCTCAGATGACCTCACATCTCAATAAAGAAGAAAAAAACAACACTGTGACTACACACCTTCCTTCCCCTTAAGGGTGGGTCGTCACAAACAAAACCAGACATTTCTGGTGATCTCAGGCATCTTCCCAGTGTGATTTAACTGTAACAGGAATTTTAGACTAACAGCAGCCTCCCATTTCTTAGTTCGTTATGAAAAGTCTTTTAGAAAAGCTCGCAGTCCACCCTGACGATCATTAGCTTAGGAGCCACGTCAACTTAAAAAACTCGCCTATTAATTCGGAAGTTTTACAGTAAGGTTTTGCTGTTTTCATTTCAGTGAAACAAACAGAAAGATAGCCACCCACTCGCCCCTTTCGAGAACCCTGGGAAGGTGACGAAGCCCTACAGAAAATAAAATTAACACTACTGGCAAGACCAAAGACTCTCAAACCCGAAACCCTTACTCAGACACACAGGACAGAAATGAGGTCTTTTCAGGAAGACGAAAACTCCGAAAAAGCTCTCAAGCGTTATTTTTTTTATGCCAGACTTATTTGGGACATCCCAACACTGACGGAACGCTGGACTTCACACA
>VZRE01009690.1:159762-179597 GCA_013396775.1 Cephalopterus ornatus
AGCCTCAAGCGCCGGCTGCGTGGCCCCTTAGTGCTTGAAACGCGTCCCACGGCAGCCGTGAGGAAGGGCCTGGAGACCTCAGGGCGGCCGGGGCTTCCCCTGGCCCTGCCTGGCCCCGGCTGTGCCCTCGCTGACGCCCTTCCCATCCCACCCGTCTTGTCTCTCTGCCCAAAGAGCTGTGCAGACCCTCCCCGTGGAGGTACACCTGCAAGTAAAATCTCAGATTGAGAAACCTGCCCCTTGGGCTGTGCCAAGGCTCGCCAAGTGTCCGGGGAGCCCTCGAGGGCTGAACGACACCTCCTCTCCCGGACCTCTGCCCTCCATCCCGCTGGAGAAGCCGTGTGCTGCCGTGGCCTGGCTAATAGCGCTGGGCTGCTTCCCGGCAGCTGTCAGCAGGTCCACCAGCCCTGGAGCATACATCTCATAGGATCACTGCTTCCCCGATAACTTCTTACTGGAGGGACCTCCAGGGATTTCTAGTTTTGCTGAGAGCAGATAAGAACAGCAAAAGACGTGAACTGTTGAAGGAAAATGGTTTCAAATGGATCTCACAAATTATTGCAATATAAATTGTTTCTGTGTCTATCATCTTCTCATCCTGACAGCATAATTAAAATTATTTTGTTGCCAAACCTCTTCCTGGTCTCAAAATCACTGTCTGCAAGGAAAGAGAATGTCAATGCTCCAGGGCATATAGAAAGATGTGTGTTGGAGGGAGGATAGGGGTAGAAGAGGTGGCTGTGTTGTCTCATTGCTGGCATGGGAGAGTGCTGAAAAGAGAACAGAAGGGAAATGATGTCTGAACAGAAGAAAGGATGCCAAGAAGGGAACAGAACAAGGAGTGGTTACAGGACTGGGATGTTGTGGTGGTATACTAGAAGCTGGCTGGCCCAGAGCAGCTATATCTTTGATGTAAATGCAATCACATCACAATTACAGCTCTTTGTTAAATGAGAACTAAAATGGTCATGATGGCTTACTAGAGACAAAACCGACTACAAACATGAGCTTGGAGTGCTGTCTGTGAAAATGAGGTGGCTCAAGTATGGTGGAGAACAATGAAAAAGTCAGAGAAGCACTTACTGTGTGAACCTGATGTAAGCAACAAAAATGCTTCCTCAGTGTTCTGGGAGACAGGACTTCATGTTCACTGTGTAAAGAAATAGAATTGAATCAAAGAATCCCAAAGTGGATTATATAATTCCTTTCATAATGGCAATAAACCTCCAAACCTTCAGATCATCTCAAATATGTGCTAAGCATTTGAGTTAAAATCAGTGTGACACAGAGAAACACATGAAGGCATATCAATCTCAGAGGGAGTAAGGGTGGAAGGAAGCTGATAGAAAACAATGTAAATGAGTATTAAAGTGGTGGGAGTTTGGGAGACTAGGTGAAAGAAAAGTTTAGAGATACTTGAGAGGACATTGAATGCCAGGAAAACAAATGGCAAATAGAGGAAAGAGAAGTGTTGACAACCATGGGGAAATGATTTCTTTGCATGAACGTAATATCTCCATCAACTTGTTCCAGAAACTAATGAAAGAATCAGTCACAGAAAAACATTTGCATTAAAAGGCAATAATGCACATTTTGTTTCTAAATGAAAAACTGAGGAATTTGACAATTTTAATTTCACAGGAAATGCAGGAAAAAAAATTGGTGTTGTATCTCATTTGTAAGAAGGAAACTTTTTAATATGTTCCAGATTTTGACCACCAAGGGAAAGGGCATGGTGCTGGGTAATTCAGCTCCTAAAGCCCCCCTGGGGGTCATCAGGCAGTCCTATGCTAGTACTCCTTCTTCAAGGCTCTTGGTGGTTAACAAAGACATCCCCTGAGGGCTTGGGGATTTTGTCACTCCTCTGATCTCTCTGAAATGTTTGGAAATCTACACTACAGAAGAAGAACAGCAAGCAATAGAAATATTAAGCACCAGGGAAAATACTGACAAGATTAAGTTATGTGATTAAGTTATTTTATTACTATACAAATATCTGATTAAGTGTGATTTGTGTACCACTGATCACAACTGTACCTAGCACATGAAAGTAAATTCTTCTTTTTAGTAGTTCTATCTATTGTATTATTTCATAAATAAAAAGGGTTTTTTTACCTGAGATTACAAGTTTCAGTTGCAAAGAATAATTCCAGATGGATACTGACATATACAGTGAAAAATTAAACATGTATCAACCAAAGCACATGTCCCATTATGCAAACAAGAAGTTAGCACAGTTATTTTTATTCCACTTGTAATGCTTGCAAATATCGAATAACTTACAAGTAAGTTTAATATTGCACAAATCTGATGGTATTGACTGGACGTTATTTAAGACAACATATATCTTATTTCCGTAGGGAAAAAAATAACATTAATGCTGTATTATAGTGAATGCATTGAAATTTATCATCTTGTTCTTGCTCAGCACATTAAAAAAATCACACATCTAGTTGTCACCCACTTTGTTTCAAATGGCCCAGATTCAATCAAATCCAAGACACCTAAATCATGCAATTCCATTTATGTAATGAGAACTACTTTTGTGGGTGAGGATTACAAGGTGAGGATTCCAACCTTGTTTGGGACTGCTTAAGTAACAGTTGGTGCTAAAACATTTGGTAATAATTTTCCAAATATTCCTGAAAGGACCCAAATGTCACTGGGATCTCAACTTTTTATGTTTGAAAAACAAACAGAAAATAGCTAACTGTTATGGTTGCTATTTTTGCATATTTTATACAGGAAACTAGCTCCTCCTTTCTTTCCAGTTCTAAAATCTGTTTTATTTCCATAATCTCACTTCAGCACAAGGAAATCACTTGTAAATTTAGTATGTTTATTAGTCCTTAAGAAGAAACTGTCGCACACAAAAATATCTAATACCTATATAAAGTTTGAAACCTAACCTAACTACATATACAAAATTATTGCATAGAATGATTTTAGTATGCAGACTTCTTTTTTAGCTGTTATTCTGCTTATTTAGTCAGAGCAAGAAGTTAGATGTGACACATCCAAGAAAAAATTCCGTGGGCCCAATTTTGCAGTCAAACACAAGCAAAACTCTCACTGAAATCAAGTCATTATTGGGCCTAGAGAAGGCTTATCTCTCAGATTTTTGACACTTTTAAGCCTCTTATGCAAAATTAAGTCAGAAAGCCCTTTTACTCCTTCAAAATGGTATCATAATAAATTGTTAAAAATCTTCTACATCTTAAGCCAAAACATAAGGAGGGTAAGGCATTCCAGTCAGCACAAAGAATACCATGGGGCTCTCTCACTTATAAAAGGAGATTCCCAGCCAGCAGGTGACAGTAGCTGGACCACTACAAAGCAAGCTGGTATTGATGGGTATGTTGTCCCCACTGTTCTAATGAGGAGTCTCTGCCCTAGCGAGCCGAGATGCAGGTTGCAACAGAGGCACTGATTGGGAAGATGCTCAAATGCTTTCTGATACTGAGAGATTATCCACAATTACTGCTTAATTCTCAAGCCATAAGAACACGTAAGAAATTTGAAATAGTTTTTCTTGGAAGGTCAATAACCTTATTAGCCCCAATTGCATGCATTCAGAAAAGCGTATGCTTATAAATTACCTCCTCCTCACATACAGACACTCTCTGCAGGCAAAACTATTGTTTGTGGCAGGTCATGAAAATATGTTACTCTTGTAAATCTTATTGTCTTTGGCCTTGACATGGAAACAAAGATTATTTGCTAAATGTGGTAGTTTTTAGATAACGAGTAAATGTCGGATGACTATTCTGCAGCAGTAATCATGAGTGTAGTTAGTTCTCTTCTGCAACACTGCATAGAGGACAGAAGATGTTTTTTGTTACGGCTTGACATAATTTTGATGAAACAACAGGTGGACAGGATGGTAAATGAGTAGGAGCAGTTGACATCACTGAGTTTTTAAGAAACCTAGCCTTCTACATGAGATCTCAAAAATTTCAGCAACGCACAAGATCATTGTAATCACAGTAAATGTATACATTGCAATAAGAAAAATTGTCTTTTCAAAGTGCTCTGGCACCATGCACCGAGTAATGTTAAACTTCTTTTCAAGTGCTCCCACATCACACATGTAGATTGCATTCACTTTGAAACCAAAGAGCTGAATCTGAAGCCAAAAAGCAACAACTTCAAGGACAATCCTTAAGAAAACAGAGAAGATATAAAAACCCGTGTAGGATGACTTTTGGAGAATATCTTCCTGTTTGATGCTCTTACATGCAGCGTAAAGGTGAAAAAAGGCTCCGGGTACCAGTACAATCACCAGCTGTAATGCCCAGAATACCTAAAATGTAAGAGAAATGTAGCTGTCAAATCATTTACAACTGTATAGGGACAGTTAAAATGCACACATATTGGAACATTTTGCAAGTCTGTTTTTAATATATATTAAATGTTTAAACACTTAGATGACAATAAAGGTAAAAATCACTGTTAGGTTTTGATTTGAAAAGTTCAGTTGGTTTCTGAAACATGAGGATTGTTACCATGAAGGACAGAAAGCACAAATCCAAATTTAGTCATGGAAAAAGGGTTATTAAAAGGAAAATACTAATGAAAAAAAGATAGGAATAATTAGCCCAGTCAGTTACTACTACTTATATGGAACACTTAGGTTTAAATTTTGCAGTTTATTTTCTTAACATTAGGTCTTTACAATTAAAAAAACCAAACAAAAAAAGATATTTACCTGAGGAGTTATAGGCCTGAACTGGTTGTAACAGAAAAGATTAACCTCTCTCTTGTCTGGGTCACAGCTGAAATGCAAGGCCTCATTTCCATAAACAGCAAAGCCCAAAACGCCAAGGAAAAACATTCGAATTGAGCCAAAAAAAAGAGTGTGGAATTGGCCAATCACCGTTGGTGGCCTGAGCTGCAAATCACAGGGTTATTCACCATAAAAACAAAAATGAACATTGTTATTGTTGGAGGTCTACTTGCTCTTTTTCATTATCCAAAATATTTATTTTATTCTACTTGTTTTAAAAGGAGTTTGCTTATGAAGGCCACAGTAGCTTTCTAACAAAATAATGGCTTACAACACTTTTATTGTTCCTGCTAATTTTATATAAACGTTAATTTGTCTAGCACTTGTCAGTTCATTTGTTTCGGTGCCTTTATCTGTATTCCGCTGCTGCAGAACGCGCCAGACGGAGCTGAGCGCTTCGACCCAAAGTCTATTCGTTTTGCTGTTGACATGATGTCAGGTGATGGCAAAGCACGGACCGCCGCGCCACCATCAAACCCGACCATACTTATAACCATGCTTATTCCTGCAGATTAAATTTCAGGTTCCCACAGGGCCACTTCTAGCCCCCCTCAAGCCGCCTTCAGCGTCCCGCCCGGGCAGCACCGCTGCCCTGTGCTCGGGGCAGGCGGGCGCTGCGCGGCCCCCGCGCCGTTTGGGGCTGGACCCCGGCTCCGGGCAGGGCCGTGGGGGAGCCGCCCCCGCGTACTCACACATCCCTCCGAGAAGCTCCGGATGTAGTTGGGGGACATGTCTGGGGAAGGTACCCTACGTGGGCGGCGGCGGCCGGAGCCGGAGCCCTCCCTGGCCCCGGCCCTGGCCCCGGCCCCGACTCGCTCCGCCCTTTGTCCCCGGGCGGGCCCCCGCGGTCGGGCCGGCAGCGGGCGCAGCAAAAGCGGGGTCGGCTGGCGCCGGGCGATAATCCCGGGCCAGCACCGTCAGCAGCGCCGGCCGCCACCGCCGCACCCCTGCCGGCTGCTCACCTGCCCCTGCCCCGCTGCCTTACGCCGGTCTTTCACCCCCGCTGTACCGACCATCACCCCGGCCCGTCCCGGTCCCGGTTAAGAACCCGGCGCATCGCTCTCGGGGCTGCCGCCGGCGGGAGGACCAGGGACCCAGCGAGAGGGAACATCCAGAGTTTAATAGCTTCTTTTTAACTAAGTCTGATAAAAAAGAAAGGATGCAACAAGACTTGGAATCTGTTGGTCCATGATTCTGAACTCAAAGAACTAGCAGTTGAATTAAATATTATTAACCACTCCAAAATTGCTATTAATAACTTAATGGCTATAATTGCTATCAATAATTTGCCAGCTTACTCAGTATGTGCAGTTGAAAGGTCTCTAGAAGAGCTAGGCATTCGAGCCCATGCGGGCACCAGACACTCCTGCTGGTAAATAGCCTCAAGGATGTACCTCAACTCAGTAGTCTGAACTCAGTGGGAGTTTTACGAGAGGATGGAGAGAAAGAAGGAGACGGGAAACCAGTAAGGGGGAAATGCTAACTTGTCAGTCCTGGAGCACAACAGTTTATTTGGCGTTCTGGGTGCACAAAAAAGTGAAATCCAGACAAAACATCTGAAGAGGGGCATTTATTCTTTTGCCTCTATCACGAGAGAGCCTCCCTTGTAACTGCTTGCAGCATGACTTCAGGCTGATGTAACAAAAGGCATTGTTCTCTCTGTGATGAATGCTCTTAGGCATGGAAGCCTAGGCAGAAGGAGGGAAGAGATGGGAATCACGGTTCATTTTATGTATGGATTTAGCTGTTGTGTGTGTACGAGGTACCTCAATGTGACTGTATTAATGACATCATTGAAATAACTGTTGTAAGACATCAGAACACCCTTTGTAAAGGGAATCTGCCCTTTGTCTGCTGAAGTAGCTCAGTTGCAAAGAAGGTGAAAAATACTTCAATAAGTACATGTTATTTACTACAATTTCTAGTTCAGGCAGTTAATGAAATGTCTGTTTATCTCATGGAGTACTGTAAAAGGTGCTGTATCAGTAACACCGAGACTGGGTTTCCCAACTTTTTATAATGCAATCTGCTGCTCTGCTGCATAGCGCAAATGCTGAGGTTTGCGTATGTGGAACGAACTAAAAGCAATAATGTCTCATAGTTGTATGTAATCGACAATGAAGTACTGTGGTTCTCAGGCTGTCTGACTAACCTTCACCAAAATGCAGTAATTGTGATTACAGTGAATTGTTTTTCAATACATAATGCATCTGGACCTTAATTACCATCCAAAAGTAATTTGAATGTTCCCACAATACTATGAAATGACTAAATTAGCTCAACACACTGGGCAGATATTTAATATCAGTAATATTTCAGTAATTTCACTATTTAAAATGTGAATTGCTATTGAAAACCTGCTGTTGAATATACTTCAAAAAATACTTGTTTTGGTATTTATTATGATCTCTTTAAGCAGAAATGTTTATAAACGCAATAATAAGAAAACTGAAAAACTATTTTCTAAATGGAGATAGATCTTTCAATGCTTTTCATTATGCTTGGTATAGTAGTAATTATTTGCACATTAATTGATGCACATGAACCCACAATACTCATGAAGTTCAGTCAGCATTTGATTCTGCTATAGATAGAAACAATATTTAAGAACACATTTTAGGTAAAAAGCTGCACTATACAAATGCTAGTTTGTATCTTGTTATTTTTAGGTGAGGATCATGTAATTACTTAGCTGACTAGATCATCTAGTCTAAGACAATCAAATCATTCTCTGTAGAACTTCAGAAACAGCACTACGGAAACCTGAATTTCTGTCCTGATGCTAAAAGAAGAGTTAGCTGGCAATGCCCTGATTTAGTTCTGGGAACACATAAGGAATACAGCTGCACTGAACTAAAAAAAAAATGAATTCTGGAGAGGTCATCAAATAAACCCAGTACAAACCCCATGGGTGTCTGCACTGAAACCCCACTGAGTGTGATAAATGTGCCCACAACAAAATTGTCACTTTCTTTGAAGTGGCTCAATACGTGCCATGTGAGATCAAGCACAGGAATCCATTATCTTCGCACTAGGAGAAACTAGTAGCAATGTTTTTCTTTTGTCATGTGTGTTCAGTAACATGCTTTGTAACACCACATTAGGAGCATAACTTGAGATGGAAGTAGAGTAAGCTGGCATTGTGCAGTCCTTTTGAATGCAGTCTACTGACAAAACTCAAGCCATTCCATGGGACTTTGTTGACAGAAAATCATTATTTGTTTTGAATCTATAGAAGCAGCTGTCTGTTAATTGTCTATCACAAACAAATGGGATGGAAGATGTTGATATCACACTTGTTTCTTAGTCAGTCCTAAGCCTGGCTTTTGACTCAAGTTGGCAACTCAGCTATGTGCTCTTTAACCTTTTAATGAGTTGGAGTCCTACTGAATAATCACAGTAAAACAAATGAAACCTAAATGCATGCATAAAGCTGCAGGTGTGTTTAGAGCTGTGTGTTTAACATTAAGCACCCAATTCATTGCTTTATTAGTATGGTTAAACATAGTAGCACCTATTACCCTTCTGCCATGAAAGAAACAGCACAGTGAAATGGCACAAAAAATTGAATTGGTATCAATAAAATAAGTTTTTATCTGCAAAAAGAGAGCTTGCATGCCTAAATATTGGAGAACAGCTGCTTCTGCCAGCTTTCCAGCTTTGTCTAATGCTGGAAGCACCTGAATTTCCATTTTGCTTTGCAGAGTTCCCTGTATTGAAGCTTAGGTCCCACTGGAGGCCTCTACCAGTTGCAGACTGGTGCCTGCACTTCAGTTTGGACCTGAGATGGAGGTTGCTTCACCTTCAGCTAGGTCAGGAGGCTTAGGAGTCAGGTGACTTCCTCAGATCCTCCTGACTGCTGGTTTACATGTGGCAGAAAGAATAGCAAGCAGGATGCAAAGTCTGAGAGCTGAGAGCGGTGGACTAGTGTCTAGGTTTATCGGACAGTCTGGGGAGATGTGTTCTAAATACAGCTTCTTTCCCACTTTTTAAAAAAAATTAATTCAAAGTCAATTTAATCTAAAAAAATTAAGAAATACACATGATGAATCACTATCATTCTTTTCTACACTCACTTTGTCCAGCCATACAGACTTAACAGGAAGAATTTCTGTATTGGTGTTTGTTGGAGCTTTCCAGGCTTGGGACGCCACAACCTTCTGCTTGTAGCCCAGTGCTCCAAGGACATAGTACTGGTGTTGGACAGAACCTAGCATTAACCGCAGAGTGTAGGTATTTCTTCTGTTCCCTGGAGTCTTGAAGAAGAAAGGACTAAATGGCACATGCCAGACTTATATTAGTCGGCTGCTGCTTAGAGCAGCTTGAACTCAATGTTTCTCTTTTGAACATATTTAGTTTTCTAGGTTATGCTATTTGTGACATTCTTCACACAAATCCACAACAATTCTTCTCTTTAGAATAGTTCTTCTCATATCAGCTTCTCCCAGGGAGTGCACTGGCATTGCCTATGAGATGTTTAACTTCCAGTGCTATTTTACTAGTGAAAGAATTGTAGAGGCTTGATGTTTGGGTGTCTAACCTTAGAGTTTGAGGTGTGGCCTTAGAGATGTGATCTTGGAAACTGAACAATTGTCCTCCTTGACTCCGAACATGGAGTATTTCATACTCAGCTAGAGAGACCTTGTCTCCTTCCGTGACTTTCTTCGACTCCGCCTATTCTTCCCAGCTGCTTCTTGGACCCAATTCTAGCTACCCACATAGGAACAGTTGCAAACTCTGTTATGTATTCTGAAATCTGGGGAAACGATCTATTTCAGCATCCTCTTGTCCTTTAAATAGTGCCCCTAACTCTAGAACATGAAATGAAAATCTCTGCCAAAAAACCCTCAATTAAAATAAGAAAGCCTCTATTGAGAAGTAAGAAGAAAGAAAACAAGTTACTTAAGGTTATTGTACATTTGGCTGTCTGAAAGAAGTCCCTCTCTGTTACAATGCATGCCCCCTTTTTCCAGCTGTATCTGCTGCTCTAATGTGTGATACTACAAAATTTATTGAAGGCTTGGTTCCTAATGCTCAGTGTTTAAAATCAAATACTATTTGTTCCTTGGTTGTTGCTGTGTTTCTTTTTAATGCGTGGTGATGATTAGGCCTTCAAACATGATCACTTCCAGGGCTTCATTTGAACCCGGTTTTCATTTCATGTGCAAGGACACATACTGAATTAAAGGCTTCTTACTGTAGGTAGTTTTGGTGGCTGATATACTTGGATTTTCATGGGACTACAAAAAGCTTGTTGTGATGTGCAAATGTGGAATTCGCCCTAGAATTATTTGGAATTAGCCCTGGAATAATTTGTGCAGCCTTGAGCTGCACAAACGTGGGAAAGAAGTGTTTTTCTCTCTCAAAACAACTTCTCGGTAGAGGGCGTTTGTGAGGTGTGTGGAGTTCCTACACAAACGGATTATGAATCCCTATGTTTGGGAATTACTGACGAAGAGGATTTACCTCTCACGTTTCTAGGTTGTTGTGGTTCCTGGCCTATGGTGTTGCACTCCCAGATACACTCCATCTGTGCTGGCTGATTGTGCCTGTGCAGTTTCTTTCCCACTAAGGAGACTTACTTGTGGCACTCTCTCCCTTGCTCTTGTGCCAAGTACTGTGTCATAGCTGCATGATGAGATTGTCTCAGGGCTGTAATCTGAAATAAGATCCAAAGACACAGGTGTACTATTTTGTTTGAAAAGAGAATGATGAACAGTTTGTATGTGGAGGTCTGATTTCCGACTGGTTTATGTCAGGGTCTGTGGATTTTCCCCCCAACAACTTTTTGCCTCTGCAGGAAATTACATTCTTGCTGTTTGAGTGTATTCCCTTGTCTTTACACAGACATCTGTTGAACAACACTAGAAGCATAATCTAAATTTTTATTTCCTCTGAGCTGGAGTCACTCACTCTCTTCAAAGCTTATTTCCTTGCTGTTCAGAGTTCTGAAAAATATAGAGTAGATAAAATCAGTACTGATAAAAATCAAGGACATAAATTCACACTGAAAATGTTTCTAATTCCTCAACCTTAGGAATTACTGCAGACTAAAGGACAGATAAAATTTATTAGGATAGAAGAAATTCTCCTGGAAGGCAGCACTAGAAGTGGTGATATTATGCACCAAAAAGCAAGGGGTCTCGCTGCTCTCCACTCAAACTGCAATAAGTTTCTGCCAATAGAAGCTTTGAAAATGTTCTTCTGTTGATATTCATGCAAAAAGACTCAACTTCCTCTTGTCCCAGATAAATTAATATTAAATATATGTTGAATTTAAACTCTTCTCCCAATGGGAATCATATTGATTGGTCACATATAAACCCATTTTCAAATAAATTAGCAAAAGGACCATACTCTCAGTGTTAAAATTTAGCTCACAGTGTTGAAGACGTATATTAGATCCAACAATGGGAACCAAAAAGACTGATTCGGAGTGGTAGCAGAAATCTGAATATTGTTGATCTTTGAAAATTTCATGTATTCTCAGCAAAGTAGAGGGTCACAGCAATTTAGATAAATATCTAAGCCATCAGTAAGGCTGTCTCAGAGGGAGTGTAGTTGAATTTAACACTGTGTGGAGGAAAGTTGATTAATAAAAAGAATCACTTCCAGAGGAGCTCTGTGACAATTCCAGTGAACTGCCTAGGGGTAAAGGTGAAGTCTCTAGCCTGGTCTTTTGTGAGGCCTAGCACTGGCTGGGTCTCTCACAAATTATTCAGCATTATATGAATCAATAATTTACACAACTTTAACACATTTATATATTCAGGGACGTGAGAAGAATCACAACGATCAATTAGTTGATACAGGAGGTGTAACTTTTAAGAAACATTAATGCTTTTTGTTTGATAATCTTAGTAACAGTTTATTTAAGAAAAATCTCTGATTTAATTCCTACAATAGACAGCATGCCACGGACAGACTGTGTATCACTGCACATGGGACATGCTTTGCTTCTGATATTTTAGTGGACAGACTCTCCATATACCTGTCATAAACCCACAGAGCTTCAAGAGAACTCTTTTAAGAACGTGAATAAAGCAAGTTTGCTACAAGCTCATACATCCTCTCTTTTGAGAAAAAGAAATAAAAGAATAAGTCTGCAGAGCATGTTAATGTGTAATGCTGTTATTCCTCTGCGTTAGTACTTTGTGTTGAAAACTTTAGTCCAGTAGGTCTGCTTGTCTTCCAGCTTATGTACACGGCTACGTACATTCATGGCTCCTGCTGGAAACAGATGGAACTGTTTGGAAAGCCTATACACGCACAGACATTAGGAGTAAAAGACATTACCTCACTGAAAAGCAAGAAACACTAGGGTCAAATGCTACTCTTCAAAGAGGCAAACAGCATTCATTCTCCACTGTGCATAGTAAGTCACGGATAAAAGACAACACCTGTCTCTCCCTTTCCGAGCCGACATCACTGTGAAATGCAACTTCGTGAATCAGACCCTAAAACTTTAAACACAGCTGATGCCTTTGAATAAAATCTATGCAGAACCCACAGCTGGATGGCAGGAATAAATTCTCTATTTTCAAGTTCCTCGCTCCCCGTCACCCTGCGTTTCAAAGCGCCGTGGTTTCACCTGGGTAAAATGCTGGAAGACTGGTTTTCAGAGGCGATCTCGCGTTCTGCCCGACGTGGCGGACAGCCCTCCGATTTGCCGGAGAGTGCCTTGCGGGGCTGCTTGCGGAGGGCAGGGGCGGGGGAGAGGCTCCCCTCGCCCCTCCCGCTCTCCCCGTCGTCTCCATCGCGCACAGGGGCTGGGACCCCGCGGGACGGCGTCGGCTCCGAGACCCGCCTCTCCCTTTCGCGCAGGATCCACCTCGGCGGCTCAGGGCTGGGGCGAGGGCAAAGGCGCAGGAGGAGAGGCGGGGCGGCCCCTCCCGGTACCAGGTATAAGCCGGGGCTGCGGAGTAAGGAGGGGGCTTGCTCTGCGCCTCGCCCCCGCCTCCCGCGCCGCCGCCCGCAGCCGCGGGCCGAGCAGCGTCGGCACCGCTGGACAGCGCTGGCGGCCCCGGGACCGCTGCGGGCGCGGGGAGACGGCCGGACCGAGCCTCCGAGGGCGCTCCCGAGGACGAGGGCAGGCAGCCGCTGTCCTGACGGCGTTCTCTGCCCGCAGGGCTGAGGATCTCTTGCCCACCTGCCCACGGGGACAGGCTTGTGCGAAGAGCTGAGGGGCAGAGCATGGGAATTTTTATTTCCCTCCCCCACCACTGTGCCGTTGGACATTCTTCTGCGTTTCTGAAACGAGAGAATTCGTCAAAGAAGGGGGAGGAAGAAAGGCAATAGGGAAGGGGGGAGAAAGTTGGTTAATTTGAAGAAAAGTAAAGCTTTCCAGTGGCTGCTACTGCACTTTGCACTAGAGACCCTCAGTCCACCCAAAGCTGGAGGATGGAGCCAGAGCTCTTGCCTGAGCTCACAAGAATGCCCCTTGGGGAGAATGGGAGTGCCCGCCTGATGCCAGACACAGCCCTGCTGCCCCCAGGGAAGGGCACAGCCATGTTCATCATCCGCTGTGTGATCCCATCGCTTTACCTGCTCATCATCACTGTCGGCTTGCTGGGCAACATCACGCTCATGAAGATCTTCATTTCCAACAGTGCCATGAGAAATGTGCCCAACATCTTCATCTCTAGCCTTGCTGCTGGTGATCTGCTGCTGCTAGTGACCTGTGTCCCTGTGGATGCCTCCCGGTATTTCTCTGAGGAGTGGCTCTTTGGGGAGCTGGGCTGCAAGCTCATCCCTGTCATCCAGCTCACCTCCGTTGGTGTCTCTGTCTTCACTCTCACTGCCCTCAGTGCTGACAGGTAGGAAAGCTGGGCTGCCAATTCTCAGCTCTCTGCAGCTTGGACTAAGGCTGTCCAGAGCTAGCATGAAAGTAAAGCGCCCCTCTGGATAAGGTATCTGGTTTGCAGTCCCCTTATTCCAGCTTGTGAGGTGCCTGTGCTTCTCCTTCCCTCACTGACAATGGCAAGTCTGGTATTAACTGGAGTTAAAAGGTATCTGGAAATGGGTGTGCCTGGGCTTTCAGCTTCCAGGGTGTCAGCTGCAAGAACTAGGTTTAGCCCTGTCTTCTGTACCTCTGGGATGGTCCTGTAACAGCCCATATACTGAAATCTTATTAATCTGAGGAAGGTTTTAGATGCCAGATATGATCCTTGCCAAGTCACAGTGTTACACTAAAAGGCAGTGAGAAACTTAAACCAAGTCAAGCACAGAGGTACTTTTAATCAATTTGTTTCTTTCTGCTGAGAGAGTGCATGTATGTGTGTATCTGTGCCTTAGTGGAAGAGCAGGTTACCAGAGGTGACTGCCAGAACTAGTTTAGCTTCTGGGAATTCAGAGGCACCAAACTGTTCTGTTGTAATTGTCAGTCTTAAACTTTAGTTCAAACTATTCATTTTGTCTTCTAACTTTTAGAAAACGGGGGAAAAAAGAAAATACCCCAAACCAAAAACTTTCGTCTCCAGTACTTGTCAAATTAGGAAGTAAAAAAGACCTAGATCCCCAATTTTTCCTCCCAATTACTGTGAATGGGTACTCTAAGGAATTTGTAACATCTGAGTGGTTGTTGGACTGTGCTTCAGGCTCTGAAAGACAAAATCTTGCAGTGTAATTGCAACCTTAAATTAAATGAAATGATCTTTTTTTCTGTTATATAAGCAGACTTTTTTAAGACAGAAATGAAAATGTTTAATTCCTTCTCCAAAGAAATTATCCTATTTTATTTTGTTGAGTTTTAAACTGAGCCACTGCATTTTATTGGTGCACGATGTGAAGTTTTGAGTTTAGTAATATATCTTCAAAATTACAGTAATGTTTCTTTAAAACTTTTAATCCTTTTTTTTATTTGGGTCTTATTGTAAATTTTTTTTCTAATTTAGTAAATTGTTTGATTACATGTGAGGATAGTCTTTAGCAGACATCAATTTCAGTTGTATTTAAATCAGGACCTAACATACTTGTCTATAAAGGCTTCACAACTTAGGAAAATTGGTTATATTTTTTAAAAAGAGCTTGCAAAACATACCTTAAAGTGAACACCTGTAACTCTCTGATTAACTCAGTTAAAGAGTGTGTCAAAATCTGTCCTTAAAGAGCCAAGGAAACCCTGCAGTTCTCTTTCTGCTCTATTTCCACTGCTTAAAATTATGATTGTGGTATCTTACTTGAAAAGGGAAGAAGTTACTTGTAGTGTACTCCCATGAAATGTAATGTGAGAGAATGCCAGTGATTTAAGGATTCATTCATTTGCTTTTTATATGGATTTGGAGCACTCATTGTTTGATTTTTCCATACAATTTTATGTCCTTTTTTAAATATCAGTAAAGATTCAAGAAGTAATAATGCTGAATCTATTTACACTGAAAGCATTTAGAATTGCACATACCAGAAAACAGCTTCAGTTTGTGTGCTGAGATCATATAAGCTCATAATAAATACATTCCTCTAGCATTTTGGAGTCTGCAGTATATACCAATGCCAGAAATGGTTTATACTAGGAATTTAACAACTCCGTTTCTTTAACATCTGCAGTTTTATTTTTGGCTACTGAGGAAAAAAAAAAACATTTATTTTCCAGTCAGAAGATCAGCCACTGACTTCAGAGACCAGTCTCCTAGGGGCCCAAGACATCGCTGAGTGAAGCTGGCTGAACTGTCAGTGGAGTTTGGGTTGGAATCACATCTACCTTTTTTTGTACAACACCTGTGTTGAATTAGAGGGTCCACTGGTGTGGAGGGATTTGCATCACCCTAACTTGTAGCCTGATCCTAACATGTGTCATCTTGACTAGATCAGTTATGGGTAATTATGCTGTCAAATCAAGAGTGGTAGCAGTGTCCTGCACCCAAGAGGTGCTGAGGAGGAGAGGCCTGGCTGGGTGCAGTGTTTTCTCCAGAAAAGTGAATCTAGCACAGCATGTTTGTAAGCAGTGATGTCACTATGCGGGCTCCATTATAATCCAGTATGTATTTGGTCTGATACACAATGTCTTCTCTTTCACAGATAATGCTCAAAGTACATTTTAATATATGATAATTAAAGCCTTTCCTACTTTTTATTCCCTGTTGCCATGGGACTGTATGGAATGGCAGACATTGATTACACTAAGGAACGGATATAGGAATATTTAGAATTCTGTGCAACATGCCTGTATGAATTAGGATGAGGGAAGTTGTCTTGGTTTCCACAGTGTAATTAGCACTTATTGCTTATGTGGAAATTCTGCATGATGGTTTACACATATGTTGATACATTTAACAAAAGCAGCTACAGAAGCTATAAACTCTGAATGACTGTTACCAACAAACTGAAGATTTAAGGAAGAAATAATAGTACTAACTACATATATATATTTTCTAAAATTGCTTAATTTCATATGGATTTTTGTCACAGAAGTCCCTTTCAACATCAGTAATGCTTTGTGTGTGACAAACATGCACCTTTTAACTGGAAGCTTCAGTATCTTGTACTGAGATTGTTTGAGTTTTGTTTTGGGTTTGTTTGGTTTTTGTGTGCGCATGTGTACAAACATAAAATTTTTAACAGTGCTTCCCAGACTTCCCCAGAGCACACTTGGAGACTGAAATTAGCAGCACACAGCACATCTGTTCAAGGTTGCACACCCCCCATCACAGGAATAGCAGCTGGTTCTTCTGATCCCTGGACTCCTGGTGGTCTGGCTGACCAGGGAGTGGTGTGCAAATGCAGCCCCGCACATGTTGGGGCAGAGAGTGATGGGAGGTCAGCAGTAGTGGTGGGCATGGTGACGGCAGAGATGATGGACTGGTGGCGCAGGGTGTTGGTGTCAGAGCAGGTTGTGATCTCCCTCTCCTATGGGGTGGGGAAGGCAGCATAGGAACTGTGCTGCTGAGCCAGCCATCTCTTCTCGCTGCCACGCGGGCGATGTGTAGGGACAGCACCCCTGCCCCTCATGGCCACTCTTCTCTATTGTGGAGAAACCAGACCACCTCTGGAAACGTTAATATTTCTCTGGTTTATAAAACCAAGGAAAACAAGAGAAGATGGATTACAGAAAGAAAAAACCTAGTAATTACAGTGGATGACAAATGAAAAAAAAAGGACAAAAATATACAAAACAACAAAATAAAAGGAACTAAGGGGGCCGTAGGGCAGAACACCCGTAATAGCACTCAGTACACCCTGAAAGTGCCCACAGGGCCGGTGTGTGATGGCCAGGGATGCACTTCCTAAAGATGTGATGAGACAAGGAGTTAAAAATGGGGTCTCAGATGAGCTTGTTTCTCCAGGGCCATGGACTGCAGTTTTAACCAGATCTAAAGGTTGTTACTGAGAAAGTCCGAGGACTTGGTGTGGTCTTTGATAAGGAGGATAAAAATAAATAGGTAAGAAGTGTTGCCAGAGGGACTGCAACATGGCACACATGAAGAAAATGTGTGCCAATATCTGCTCATTGCAAAAAGAGGAAGAAGCCACAGATGAACCTGACTTGGACCATCCCATGAACTTGTTCACTGCTCCAAGGAGTGCCTTTCCAATTTATGTCCATGGTGGACCATGCAGTTAGCTCAGAATGCATGAGCCCATGAGGCTCCTCACCCTCCTCTCAGGATAAGAGGTCTTGCTGCTTTGTTCCTGGGAAGGAGTCTAGGTAGGGCAAGGACATGTACCTGGTAAGGAATCCAGGTAGGGTAAGGGCATGGAAGGCAAGAACAGAAAAATTTTCCAAGGTGCTTTTCAGAGCTAGAGGTCTGAATGACACATTAACCTTGGTGCAGAGAGGTGGCTGGAAAAGCTCAAGAGGCAGTGGATTAAGAATGAGTTACAATGTGTGCCTTTGGCCATTACTGCATTATTGTGTGGTACCCACAAAATGCCAAGACACTGGAGTGAACAGACTTTGAAGGAATAAATGTCAGTCTCTTCAAACAGTTCTAGGTTTGTCCCACATAGTCTTTCCTTTTCTCCTTGGCTGTCGCTTATGCCTCATTTTTTATGTAATCTGTAAAAATAGGATTAAATTTAATTCTGCCACTTTTCCTACATTGAATTTTCTTTCTAATGAAGGATTTAAATGTGTTAGCTCAAATGCAGTCCTGCTACACTCTAATGGAGACAGCAAAGCTGAACTCACCCTGCTGCAGTTAAAATAGCATCTTTGCTTTCTTTCTAAAAAGTGTGACATAAGGACACCTTTGATGAGACAAATACTTGATTAACCAGGTAAGAGTTTGAAAATTTAAATTCGTACTTAGATAACTAAATAAAGTAAATTGTAACTCATATGATTTTGTTTTTTCCTTCACATGACTATCCCAAATATGGTTTCATTTTTTTCCAACTGATTTTCACAGTGGGTTTTTTTTTTATAGCGTTATGTTTGTGTTTTAGCTCCAAGTTGGTTCGATTGTTCATATTTTAAGGATTGCTATATTAACTTTTTCCTTTGATTTTTTTAATCTTCCATTTTTTATCATGGTATGTACTTGTTTTTTCCATCTACACTGATTTCAGGGTAGACTAAGAATAGAAGTTGCAAATGAAACAACTGGAAACTTGTTTAAAAGTGGCAGAGTGGAGTCTTCTAGATGATAATACTGGAGCAAATAAATTAAATTGCTGCTTTTTGAATTTAGAAATTAGAGATTAGGGGTCTAAATTCTCAAATAGTAAAATCAAAGTCTGTTCTAGATATATTAGTAGAGTTATTATTATATTATTTAATATTATATATTAGTTAATATTATATATTAGTTATTTAATTCTTCCTGGCTTGTAACATTTCTAAAAATCATCTGACCATGTGATGTTCTCCACAATAGTATGCTATCTGCTATGGCATGGACTATAACTGAATTCCTCAAGGAAACAGGAGGAAGTGTTTTGTAACAGCAAAACTTTTATAAAGGTAAACTGGCAATGAACATAGTTTACACTCAGGATTTCTGCTCCCGGGCACTTTAGTTTCTGTGACTGATGTTTTTATTGACCTTCTGCTCATCAGTGATGATTTTATGAGATCTTCTTCATTCAAGTATGTATAGATATTGCTGCTGGGAGACATGTAGTAAGCATACAGTGAGTATGCAGATAAGCATGCATCTCTGTCTCATCAATCTAAAGGTAGGGGTATCAACGGGATTTGGATCAAGCCCATTTGGAGATACAGGTTTCTCTTTTCTCAAAGTCTTTTGACCCTTCAAGTTTCAAAACATAAACCCTGAAAGAATAAAACAAGATTAGTTCTAGTTTTCTAAGCTGTTTTTTTTTTTAAATGGAGAGCAGAGAACAAGTGAACAAAGCCAAAAGGTAGGTAAGGTGTCCTAGCTCAACATTGCAATGCCTAAAGTCTAGCCTAGGTGCTGACTTTCCCCTCCTATCCACCCCTCCAGAGCAGAATCCAAAATCCAGAATCCCAAATTAGTGTTGGAATGAGGTAAATGCTCCAGAAAGGCAATAAAAGCCAAGAGAATACACATGCTAAGCTGCCTTGTACTTTAAGAATAAGGTTCTCTCCTCACAAGTGAAATGTTAATTTGGAGCCACTGTCTAGCAGGCCTGATCAATGACTCTCAGACACTCTGGCTGAATGAATGGCTCCATTTTGTTCTTGGAGAGGTAGGCACCAGAGCTGCCTTTGCCGTGGCAGTTTTGGGAAGGCTAATGACTTTGGTGTACTCCAGTCAGTATTTAAACACAACTTTGAGATCAGGCTCCTCAGCTTTTCTCTGCTTAGTTACAGGCTCCTAATGAAGCTTAGATGCAAACTAAACATGTACAATCCTGGCATGCACAGCAGGGAAAATACAACTGCTTGCTTAGTTTGGAAGCCAAGAAAGAATGGGCACAGCAGGTTGGAATGGGCCAACCATTGTGTGAGGCTTCTGGATAATATTTTTGGGACCAGGCACCTGAAAATGTGTGGGTTTTTTGCCATACACATAAATATGTTTGTGTATATTTATATAATTTATGTATATATATCTCTATCTATATATTTATATACTCACAAATCCATATTCAACAGTACCTGTGGGAGATCTGCCTACAGACCCTG